>JAOTOM010003099.1:0-134747 GCA_034440615.1 Ashinkailepas kermadecensis | reverse complement strand
GTAGTCCATTTTGAAGAATATGTGGATTGGAGATGGCTGACCGGCACCTGACGTGGAATGGGCGAGTACCGGATAAAAAACCCACTAAATAATGAGCTAAGTGTCCTTTTATACCAAGTTGCTGAATTTTGAAAAGTAATGCGGGTTTGAAAACCATATCGTAAGCTTTGCTTGTGTCTAAAAATACTGCGACTGTGTGTTCATGTTTTTTTGTAGCCTAGGCGGATGCCTGTTTCTAACCGAATAAGGTGATCTATTGTACTGCGTCCTCGCCGAAAACCACATTGAAAAGGAGATTAAAGGGAATTTGTTTCCAGGTGCCAGTTCAGTCTTTTGATAACTATGCGTTCAAAAAGTTTTCCTAAACAACTGGTGAGTGAAATGGGTCGAAAATTAGTGGGGTTGCCGTGGTCCTTGCCAGGTTTTTGGATAGGTATAATGAAAGATTCTTTCCAAGTTTCGGGGAAGGCGTGAGTTGTCCATAGTGCATTAAATGTGTGGAAAATGTAATGTTTGGTGTGATCAGGTAAATGTCTGAAAAAAAACAATAATGTAAATAGTCGGGCCCAACGGAAGTATCGCCGGCGGAGGAAATGGCTGTCTCCAGTTTTGAAATTTGAAAAGGAGCATTGTATGTTTCAGTGTTGGCAATGGAATTGTGCTAAATCGGTGTGAAAAGTGGATTGTGCATTTTGTAAGAATTCGGGTCTGTAATTGTTATCCGAGCTATGCTTAGCCATGGTGTCCGCTGTTGTGTTTACTATTGCTTTTGGGTCTGTAATGGTGATGTTTTGGATTTTGAGGGCCGGGAGTGATTTAATTGGGCTGTGTCCGTACAATCGGCGGATTAATTGCCAGATTTGGCTTAAAGGTGTTCGAAAAGTGAGCTGTTTTAAATATTCTGACCATGAATGACGCCTAGCATCGCGAATAAGGCGACGTGTCCTCGCTCGTTCATGGTTGCGTTTAATTAAATGATGTTGATCGGGGTGTCTTAGGTATTTCCTAAATGCTCTTTCTCTTACCGCAATGGCACGTGCAATTTCGGGAGTCCACCAAGGTACTGGCTTTTGTTTTGCAAAAGGTTTTGTGAGTGGAATTGTAGTAAATGCTACTTCGATAAGTGTATTTGTAATTAAGCTGATGTTTTTGACGGGAGAAATGTTGAGGTTGTATTGAATATGTGAAAGTTCCTGGAATGTTGTCCAATCGGCCTTCGAAATCTTCCAGCGGGGGATGAAACTGGGTGTGGTATCGGTCGCAGTTGAACATGCGGGTGTTAATTTGATGGGGTAGTGGTCGCTGTCATGAATATCGGTATTAATGGTGCAGTCAAAATCGTTGGCCAGGGTCGGAGAGCATGTTGATAAATCAATAGCTGTTTCTGTATTATGTCCAAGGTGAAAAATGTTGGTTCTCCGGTGTTAAGTAGTACTAAATTATGTCGGTCTAAAATTTGTTCAATGGTGTGGCCTCCAGTGTCTCTATGTGCATTAAAGTCTCCGAGTAGTATGAAAGGGTTTTTGATATGTGCTATAAGGTTTTTCTAATTCTGTCAACATATTTGTGTTGTCTGTTTGTAGTGGAATATAAATGGAACATACATCTTTATTCCTACCATGGAAACATAAAGTACAAGCTACGGCTTGTAAAGATGAATTAAGTGTAATTGTGTATGTGAAAAATCATTGTTGATGTGAAGTGCTGTACCGCCATTGCGATGTGATCCACGGATCTCGTCGTGGCGATACAGGGAATAATTGAAAAGATTGAAGTTGTATGTATCAGTAGGCAAAAACCATGTCTCTTGGAGTGCTATGAGAATGAGTGCGAGAATACTGAAAAAAAAACTTTTATTTCGGCCCATTTGGAGATCAGGCTGCGGCAATTCCATTGTTAAAGTATAGACACTGGGAAGAAAAGTTTGAGTGTTTGTCTGAACCTTTCGGTGCATGTCGAAGCCAGGAGTGTAGTTCTGGCGAACATGCGTGTTGGGTGCGGACGGCGGCGTTGGATCCGCCCGAGCCGTCCGGCCGACCGGTGACCTTGGCAAGGTCACGGCGGCCGGCCACTGCCGCGGGGGATTCCCGCCGGCTTGGAGTCGGTCGTGTCACGTGGGCGCCGGCCGGCGCTGGACGCGCAGGGCTTGATCGGCGGCCCGCTGATGGGGAACGTGAATTACCTCCCGCAACCGAATGACTGCGGGGCATGGCACTGCCAGAGTGGTCCACCTGGAGTGGTCCGCTTGTTGGGAGCCGGAGTGGTTTGTGTGTTGGGAGCCAGGGTGGTTTGTGTCGGTGTGGTCAGTGGTGTGAGTTTTTTTAGTGGAGCTAATCCGGAAATCATGTCAGTTTGAATAGAAGTAGAAGTGGTGTTAACGCGATGGATGGAGGAAGCAACGGTGGCCGCCTGGGCGTAAGTTTTGGTCGAGGGGGAAGTGGCCTCGACAGACCGTCGGGCATGGGGTATGACATCCCGGTAGTGGCCTTGACGGCGCAAACCTCTTTCTCTTTGCGCCAGACTGGACATAGTGGTGATGTGGTCAGGTGGTCAGGTGTATTGCAGTTGAGGCAGTGGGCCGGTTTGGAGCAGGTGGAGTCAGGATGAGGTGGTTCGCCACACTTGGAGCAGCGGGCTGGTTGGCGGCATGTCTTGCTCCCATGGCCGAAGCGCTGGCAATTAAAGCAGCGGAGAGGATGTGGAATAAATACACGGACTTTGAATCGTAGGTATCCGGCGAGGAGGGTCTTGGGACGAGTGGTAGAGTTGAAGGTAAGGACAAGGAGGCTCGCAACACGTTTCTGGTCGTCCTTAAAGAAAGTGATGCGGCGGACGTGGGTCACCCCCTCCGACCTGAGCTCCGTCTAAATATCTGCCTAAGACACGAAGCGGAGCTCCGGCGCGAAGATGGTGCCCTTGGTAGTATTGCGGTTGGAATGGAGAGAAATTGTGACGGATTTACCACAAAATGTGGTGGTACGGAGGAGGGCTTTGGTCTGGGCTCGGGTTTGGGTTTTTATGACGAGGGTTCCGTTGGCAGGGGCTTCGATGTCAGGATTGGCTAAGGAGCATATGGCGAGGAGTTGTTTCGTCTGCCAGAAAACGTTGATACGGCGGAAGGAAACGGTTTCCTCGACAGGCTTGACTACTATGTAAGAGCCAGCACTGTCGAGGTGGGGTTCGACGGATTGGATTGGTTCAGGTTGGGAGGGAGTGGTCTGGTTCGAGCATGGGTCAGCGGCTTAATGAACGTCGAACGATTAATAGCGTCGAACGATCTTAATGAAACCTTCACCTGACGATCGGCCGTGCGCCAGAGGCGTGCGGTTTGCACTTTCGTGACCCTGCGTCAGGTTAAAGGTCACCAGATCGTGGAAGAACCAAAACAATCGTTCGCCAGTCAGTTCTAAGCGATTTGTTCGATAGCAAATTTGGCTTAATTAACATCACTGACAAGATCTCCTTCGCTAAAAAAATTAGGAGTGTTTCAGCCAGTGGGCCCGTCTCGGAAACGAAGCAGCGAAATTCATTCCGTACTTCCGACAATTTAAGTTGAAAAAAAGTAATCACCAATATTATTTGGAAAAGGCGAGTACGAATCGCATAGAAAGCATCCACAACACAATTAAGGGCGTCACAGGACATCAGAAAATGCAGGTGAACACGTTCATTGATGTGCTCCGTGGGTTGGTAATATTTGAAGAAGAGGAAACAAATAGGGCTTTGCGTGACGAGGGAACTTATAAAGTGAGTGACCTATACAAACACTGCATGATTTCCAAAACACAGATGGCCTCACTCACACTGTATCAGCAGCACTGCAAATTTCTTTGTTCAGTACATCGGCATCGGTAATCTCGACCCAAAACGTGACTAAGTCTCTCAAGATGCCGGCATCGGCAGGTCTGAAACAACATTCTCAGGCACAGTCCCATGCGAAGACTTCTGCCATTCAGATAAATTATGAACCATTCATAATTTCGTTATGTTCCCCTAAAACGAAGAAATGCAAATCATGCAAACAAACAATCAACTGGCGCATCGTTCAGAAACCTCATGACATAGTTATCACCCACAGGGAACGTTGGGAGCATCCAAAAAAGATTGCAGGTAAAACCGTTATGGTTTAAACGAGTTCCAGACAGATGGCTTGTATGTCCTACCAAATATCCAAGTCATGTTTCTACGTCCGTTTTCCTGATATCTGCAACAATCACAAGCAAATCACAGTAGACAAACACTTACTTCCACTTTTGACAACATCACGCAAAACATTGATCAAGGAAGTGCTTGGGGTCCGCATTTAGGGGTTGCGAATATGTACGAAATATAGTACATTGTTCACACTCAAGCTTAATAGTTCGGTGCGGGTGTCCAATTACTAATTCCATAGTTATTTCTGGTCATATGCTCGCCATTTTATTTTTTTTTGTTATATTATTCTGGTCGGGAATGCGTTACTTTTAAACATGCTAAGATTTCGTTTGGTGTCTGAAAAGACGACGCCTTCGAACCTTAGTTTGAAGGCCGTCGCCATTTGAAGTTATTTTCGTATGTTTATGCTAGTCTGGAATGTGTTACTTTCAACATGCTGAGATTTTGTGTGATATCTGAAAAGAGGACGACTTCGAACCTTAGTTTGAAGGCCGTCGCCATTTGAAGTTGTTTTCGTATGTTTATGCTAGTCTGGAATATGATGCTAAAACACATAGCTAAAGGATCATTCCACATATATATGCAAATAACGAGGCTATAGCAGGGCAACGCGATACGCTGCAAATTTCCATCACACATGATGTATAATAAAATGCAATCATATATATATATATATATATATAATATACATACATCACACATACAATGTAAACATAAACTGACAACTATATAGACTCGAATGTTGTGTCCCCCCCCTCCCCCGACGAGGCACCACCTTTTCGTGGTGTGGGGGATTGAGTGTTCCAACGATCCGGCGGCCCGGTCCAAAGGGGAGGAGCCAGACTAGGAGTGCCTCTTCCTTCCTTCCATACCTGTGCGTCCATTCCAATATCCGTCCTTTTTCTTGACTGCGTATGAGCCATATTTACCAAACTCGTCTTTTTTACAGGTAAAGTCCGAGGCCGATGCACAGCCTATGGTACCGTGCTGCCAGTGGAAGATATACTTCTTTTTTTCACGCACGCGCCTGAATTTCAATCGACAAAAATAGTCAAAAACATCTAGGATTTCCGTTATATTGGACGAACTCCCCAGCGTGGATATCTCAGATAATACACGATTCCTCAACTACATCAAGGTGCATGTTGTGTGTCCCACAGGCAGTTCTTAGGGTGAGCATAGGTTAGGTTACATTTCTCCCCTCTCGCCGGTGCAGTGCTGTGAAATGTGCCCTCAATGTTTTTTTTAGAGACACATACTGACATGACTTAGACCAATTGACTTGTGTCTCATCTTTCACACGGTATCGCCATTGCTTGCAACTGTTATGATTGTTTCTGTATTTTACTCACATTCTCTGTCATCGCTTGTCTACTCATCCCTTGTGATGTCCTGAAGTGCACACATACACATACATACACACCTACACACATATACATACAGACACATCTACACATACACACCTACACACACATACATAGACGCACACCTACACACACATGTACACACACACATACATACACGCAAACCTATACACATATATATACACCAACACACACACGTACACATACATACACACATAAATACATACACACATACATACACACACATACACATACATATATACGCACATGCATACACACACACACACACACACACAGACACAGTTGTGAAAAGCGAGCCACAAGACCTAGCCCCCGGGCCGACGTGACAGGCTCCTAGATTGACGAATGGGCCCCGGGCCGATATAGAGGGTTCCGAGTCAACGGAGAGCTCCCACGGGCAGATGATGAGGGCCTTGGGCTGCTCCAACGTGTTCTTCTAGGTTGACCGAGGGGACCCGAATGATTGGAAGGGCCCCTGGGCTGACGGAGGGGACCTCGAGCGAATATGAAGGGCCCCTGGGCTGATTGCAGGGCTCAAGCCGAAGTAAAAGCTCTTGACCTAATGGCGAGGAATACAACTTTTGGAAAGGGACCTCCTGGCCATGGGTCGTTAAAGACGTCCCATGAGACGACGAGTGTGCCCTAGTTGCCGAAGGTGGCCTCGGGTCGTCAGAAAGGGCCCCCGGGACAACGGAAGGAGTTCAAGCCGTGCAAGGGCTCCTTGCCTGATAGAGGGGGCCCACGCTGTTGAAAGTGGTCATTCGGGAATAGGCCCCCGATAGTTAAGGAGGGCCCCTGGGCTGACGACGATGACCCCTATCCGCGGGATATGAACCCCGAACCATCGGAAAGGGCCCCGAGCCGGTATGATTGGCTCTTGGCCCGACAGAGGAGGCGAAGCAGCACATGGGGCTGTTCCTGGTGTGACAGAGGCCCACGCTTGTGAAAGAGAAGCATCTAACAGGACGGAGAGTATCCTGAGCACTGAAAGATAGCACCTTGGCCGCCGACGGACGAGGTCCCTGGCCGGACGTGCAGGGCCGCGAGGTCGGCTTCCGCTCACGCTGATAGATAGGGGCCCAGAGCTGACAGCGAGCCTCAGGCCGATGAAGATGCTCCCGTGCCACGCAGACTGTCCAGGCTGAAGCGGAGGGTTCCGGGTGATCTGTAAAGGACCTCTAAGCCCATGGAGGGGCCATGGGCTCTTAAAAAGAAGTGGCGTAGCCGTATGCTTCAGTTGTTGGTGAAATCGTTGTATAACAAGCTGTTGCTGTTTGGTTAGCTATCACCCAGGCCAATACAAGGGCAGTAAAGGCTGTTCGACTTTCAACCAGTTATCGTACAAGCAGGGGCGTCGATGTTGAATGTTGATCTTGGCCCCCCAATGTTGATTTGCCCCCCCCCCCCCAAATAACCTATGCTATTTTTATGCTGATAAAAAAGCTAAAGGAAAAAAAGAAGAAAAACACCATGTTAGGTACATAGAAAACTTAGTTGATCTTAACAGCACCTTTTGTACTGAAAAGAAACAGCTTTGATTAGATAGTGGACTGACTCTCCATCTTTTGCTAAAAAATTCAAAATTGTGTTCCAAAAAAGAACAAAATAGCTGGATTTCCCTCCACTGTGAAAGGAAAACTTACATCATAGAATGTTGAGATTAGCTGATGCTGATGCATTTTAAACCAGATTGTCTGAAAAAAATATGTTAAGCCACAACACAATTGCATTGTCATACTGATGTTCGTACACACCACCAATGGCAAAACCACATGCATATGGAGCTTGAACAGGATTCATTCCATTCTTAATTTCCAGTCATTGTCAAACTTGCATACAATCCAGTCCAACAACCATCACACTATCAGCTTGATATTTACCTAGGTACCTACCTACATGCCCAACGACAATGTGCATGCATTCAATATTGATATGGGGAAACCCAGTCTCAAACTGAACCGAGAGCCATGTGTGGGCCAATCTGCCAGCTTATGATACCATGAAAGAGAAAAGTCAGCAAGAAGCTGCATGGACACTGCATTATAATTGATATTCCTAAAGAAAGCAAAAAGAAAGCTATGGCTCACATGACTTCTAAAGCAAACCTTAGTCATACAAGACCAATGCCATACAAGAAATAGGCTTGACAAGACCAATGTCTGGTAGTGCGCATTAAACGCCACAAAAAATACCATTATTTTAAAAGGTACACCAAAGTTCGCCTTCAAACCTGGGTGACGTCACAGTTTTTCCTCACGTATTGTAGACATTGGTAGCATCAGGCATGTCTTAATTTCGCTGCGCATGGAGTGGGGGGGGGGGTGATTTTTAGGCGTGCCGGACCATAGAGGTCATTTGCGCCGCATTTAAAGCGAGTACGTTACATGTCTGTCTATAAAAGCGAGTGTTTGCGATTAAGGTGCAGGCAGGTGGACGTTTACGTTAAGGAAATTTTACGTTCTAGTTTGTGTGATATTTTAGGTGCTGAAGGCGGGGCTGGGATGGGGACATCTCCCTGATGTCTAAATGGTTTTAATTCTACTTTACTCCTCCACAAAGTAATTTGTAGTTTGGGTGGGGGTGGGGCTGCACATGAGAAATACGAAGTTTATGCATTGCCCATATAGTTTTGCACGTTATATGATTTTTTTTTCGACAAAGCGGAGGACTACCCTGTATTTGTATTTTGCATGCTGGTACAGCTAGGCATAGTCCGAGAATGCTTTCATTGAGACGTTTGAGTGAGGAAAGACAATACCACCCAACAATAACTAGTAATTAGCCGCAATATAGTAATTACGTGTTTGAAGTTGCAAATTTCCTGTCTACCTCCTTGAAAAATAGAATCGAGTATAGCGGCCACCGGTCGTGATGTCTGTTCTTCAGGACATCCAAAACCATAGCATCGAAAGACAAAAAGCCCAAGTACAAAAATCCCAGAATCTCAAACTAGCGATTGTGGTCGACAAATATGACGGAGGTGAGACATTTGTGGTGCAATTGCGCGCGATGTTTGATCCGGTGGCCAAACTCATGTGACGTCGCGCCGCTTCATTTTTTATTATTCACACCTGATGTGTCTGCAGATTGATGTCATTTTAAGCAGTGGATAACTTACTGATCTTTAATTCCCAAATATACAATAGGGTTGGCAGGTAAGCTTCAACAAGTTCAGTCCATGCCTTTTTCTGATTTTTGCACCGTGTTTGTATATGAATGCCAAATACCTAACCTACCTACCTACCATATTTGGGTATTATTGTGCTTTACGGTGGTAACAAGACAAGTTTTTACACACGTTTTCCTCCATAGAGCAAACGAATGGGTTAGGTTTGGTGGTAAATTTGTACTTTAAGATGTTTTTATAATTCTTGGAATTGATCATTCGAATGCAATGTTTATGAATGTGAATAAGGTGATGGGACCACTCCTTTTTATGTGCAAATGCTTACTTTTCAGGTTGTGAGCAAAATAGCACCAACAAAGGGGCTTTGAGTTAGGTAGCATAGCATAAAAAGAAATGTATAAAAAATAGAATAAAAATTAAGCATAACCTAACCTAACCTAGCCTAACCTGCACTTTGGAGAAAAATTATCAAAAAAATAAAATTAGAAAAAGTTAAAGCATTTTATGTTCTGAAATTTTTTTATAATTTAAAATCGAACCCAACCTAACCTAACCTAACATGTGTTGCTCTTCAAGAAAGCAATATTTGTAAATTTGCAGTTTAAGGCGTTTTTATTTATTTATTTGGAATTTTTCTTCAGAATACCATGTTCATGACGGTGACTAAGATGATGGGACCACTTATTTTCTGTGCAATTGCTTTTTTAATTGGGGAAAAAATGCCAAATTTTTCAACATAAAAACCTAAACTAATCTAACCTAACCAAATTTAACCCATTTGTTTGCTTTATGGAGACAAATGTGTGTAAAAACTTTTCTTGGTTGATTGGTTATTTGGGCTTACTACTGCATTGACTGTGCTGGTCATACAGCTCCCATAAACAACTTTTCTTGTTACCACCTTAAAGCACAATAATACCGAAAATTTCCCGAAATTTTACTTTTTTTTTCAAAATATATTTTTTTCTTCAAAAGCAGCTGAGGTCAGGTTAGGTTGGGTTAGGTTTCTTTTTTAATGTTGAGAATTTTCAGTTAATAAATTGCTTCCTGACGTTTTCTAATTTAATTTTTGGGATTTTTTGTTCTCAAAAGGTAGGTTAGGCTAGGCTAGGTTAGGTTTTGTTGCATAAAAAAACATTTATTTGCATGCTATGTTACCTAACTCAAAGCCCTTTTTGGAAATATTTTGCTTACAACCTGAAAAGTAAGCATTTTCACACAAAATAAGTGGTCCCTTAATCTTAGTCACCTTCATAAACATGTATTCTGGAGAAAAATTCCTAAAAATCAAAATAAAAAACAAACAAAAAAACACCTCAAACTGCAAATTTACCAAATAATTGTACGTTTTTTAGGAAACTGTTTTGGATAATACAAAAGTTTTCCAACTTGAAGAACCTAAACTAACTTAACTTAACCAAGCCTAACCCATTTGTTCGCTATATGGATACAAATGTGTGTAAAAAACTTGTCTTGTTACCACCTTAAAGCACAATATTACCAATTTGGTTAGGTTAGGCTAGTTGATTTTTTTGTAAGTTGGAAAATTTTTCCAAAATATTACAAAAATTTCTAAAAATCGGACATTTTCCCCTCAAAAGTAGCTGACGTTGGGTTCGGTTAGGTTGGGATCGGTTTTGTGATTTTGAAAAGTACCAGAACGTATATTGCTTAAAGTTGTTTTTTTTTGTCTCCAAAGAGAGGTTAGGATATGCTAGATTAGGTTATGTTGGTTATGGTTATTAGGTTATGGTATGGATTCACTAATGAGTGAATCCATACCATTCCCACTGGAGCCTAAGAGCTCCATCATAACCTTACTTCTATAACGTATATCACAAGAACCAATATCAATTATACTGCTCACTCAAGACACTATAGAAGTCGTTTAATGAAAGTGTTACTTCATTACCTCAACCTGCATTGTTAATGCAAACAGAAAGAAGTCCTTTGAACCATATGTAATGTCCGTCACAGTGCTGCTCCATCCACCTCCAGCTCCAACCCTGACCAAACTTCGGGAGCGCATCCATCTCCAAAGCAGCCTGCGGAACAAGGTATGTATTGCATCAAAAGTACTATGATCTGAATTCCATGGTATCCCTGTTGCCTAACAGTCTATCCTTGCCTATCCATGGAGGAGATGTTGGACTTTCCTCAAACTGTCTGGAGAACTCGGGAGTTGAAATCACGTGTGAGTGATGAAACAGATGAGCTATTCCTATATGCTTATATTGAAGAATTGCATGGCTCAGTAGCATGCCGAATTGGGAGGGGACATTGTGGGCCATTGCCCCTTGACAGGTTGCAGGGCCCCCAAGAATCGCGTCGAGCTTCTGAGAAAAAAAAATTGCCCCAGTCTCCTTAATAATCACGTTTGGGCCCCAATAATCGCACCGGGGCCCCGTAGAATCGCATTGGGGCCAAAACGTCACACAGGGGCTTCTGAAAAGGACGCTGGGGTCTCAAAAGTTCCAACCTGGGCACCTGAAAATCACGCTGGGGTCTCGAAAGAGTCGTGCTGAGGTTCAAGAAGATCACAACGGGGGCCACAAACGGTGGGGCCGTGGCCCCGGAAAGTCACGCAAGTCACGCTGAGCCTATGGGTACCAATAATTATCGCCCGGATCCCTGAAAATCACGCTAGGGTTATGACAGGTTTCACCGGGGCTCCAAAAGTCTCATTGTGATCACCCAACAAATGAAGTCGGGGAACGAAAAACAGTCCCGACATGGAAAATCACTCTGGGGTCCCAATAACCGCTCCAAAAGCCCACAAAACGTGTTGCCCCCCCCCCCCCCCAAACATGTCCTAGCTACTAAAGCTCGAGCTAGGGATCCAACAAGTGACCACAGGGCCCCAAAATATCGTGTTCGGGGTCCAAAATTCCGTCGGTAATGCCAAAATTTAATGTCGGTAGTCAAAAGCGTACCGAGTTTCGCAAAAAGCGGCACGACCTTAAAATATGCACTGCAGCTCGAAATAAACACACCGGGAGCGCTAAATAAAAGCATATCGGAGGCCCTCAAGGAACACCAGGGCTATGAGACCACACGGGGCTTCAAAAACAGGCTGGTCCCTCAAAAATGGAATACAACAATATCATCGGTGTATAAAAAGGCAAAAAAAACTGTTTAAAAAAGAGCCGGGTCTCGGACATATGCCGGGCCGCCAACAAAAATTGGGCTGGAGCCCTAAAAGACAACCAAAGAAGAAGAAAAACGCAAGGGGTAACAACAACGAATACCTAGCTAGGGTCACGGCTCGGTAGACAATCTGGGAGCTTATTTACCCAAACAGATGAGGTGCATCAAAGCTCAGTGTGTCTCCGGATTTCTTAATCACGAGAAAATGTGGGAAGAAGAGAACTAATACATAGAATGGAATTTATAGATTTTCTCAAAGCGAGCCGCCATACCAGGCATTCCACATATCAAATGTGGCACAAGACTATCATGTGGCAGTAATTAGCAAAACGTGGGAGACCTAGCGGAAACTGCAGAAGCGAACGTAGAGTGGCGAATGCGCCGACTGCGCAAGACGTACATGTGCACGAACTTTGGCGTTTTGGCGACCGGGCGTTATTAATTGGAATGCCTGATGTTGCCCAAATTTACATTTTTGAATGATTTGTTCAGGTGTAATTTCAGCAGTGTGAGATGACTTTTCAAGGGATACCAAAAGCAAAACCCTCAAACAGGACGGGGGCAGTTAGGGTTGAAATCCGGTGATTCAGAAATAATGGTGGTATATTTGGTCCCCTCCACAGGACAGTTAATTTGGTCACCAATTATTCTGCAACAAAAATATAAAGAACCCCTTTGAAAAAAAATATGGTGGTGGAAATCCGGGGACGTTTTTAAATGGGGGTAGTTGGGCACCTTCCAAATCAGTTTGCCCCCTCTCGCAAATCCTAGATACGCCACTGCCACGGCATGACATAAGTTGACCTGTTGATGGCTATGATCCGCCGCGATGGACAGTGTACTCCGCGGCCCCAGTCCGCCACAGTGGACGATGTGCTCCGCGGTCCCGATCCGCCACAATGGACGGTGTACTCCACCGCCCTGATCGGCCACAGTGGACAGTTTGCTCCGCAACCCTGATCCACCACAGTGGATGATGTACCCCGCGACCCTGATCCGCCGCAGTGGAAGCTATGCTTCGCGGCCCTAGTCCGTCATAGTAGGTGTGCCCCACGGCACCGGTCCACGACAGTGGACGGTGTACTCTGCGACCCTAGTCTGCCACAGTTGATGATGTACGCCGCGGCCCTGGTCCGCCACAGTGGACGGTGTGCTCCGCGGCTCCGGTCCGTTGCGGTGGACCATGTGCTTCGCGGTCAGAGTGGGCAGTGTACGTCGCGGCTCTGGTCCGCCATAGTAGAAGGTGTGCTCCACAGCCCCGGTCCGCCACAGTGGACTGTTTGCTCTGCGACCCTGGCCCGCCACAGTAGACGTCATGGTCGAAAAGCGGGTCTTTCCTGGATTTTTGCCATCCATAGCAAAATGGATGGCAAATCCTCTTCACAAAATTATCCTCCATGTTGTTCCCTCCATGCGTTTTCAATTTGGATGTCTGATGATGTTGTTCGACAATGAATTGCCCTGTGGTAAAGTGCTCAAGATTCACCTGAAACTTCAAAGTCAGATTCTGATGCCAAGGTTTGAAGGAAAATATCCTGTCCGTATTCCATCACTCAGAAATTGTCCTTTCCTCACCCAGGATTGCAAAGTATGAATCCAGCCCTGGTGGACGGTGCGCACTCCACGTCCCTGGTCAGTCACAGTGAACGGTGTGGGATTAGTCACGGCTTTGCATCATCTTTCCGAGCAGTTTTGTGTGCATTAGTGGTCACTTTCTCCGCATTCTACCGTTCACTTTACCATTAATAGGTACCAATGTCACCCATGCATTAATATTTCCAAATTCGTCACAGCCATTGAATCTGCTCGAGACAAATCTGCTCCTGTTGTGCATTTCGATCGATGGATATTGATGCCATCAGAAAAACAAATTTTGTCATCAGCGAGACTGACCTTCTTCCACTAGGGTAATGATTATGATTTCATATCGGATCATTGTTCACACAATGTCATGGTGTATTACTTCGGTTGCTCTAAAACGAAATTAAAATTTCAATTCACAAGGAGCAGTAGCATTCGGCATAAGACGACATTGCGTGCGCAATGTCGCTAAGGCAGCTGACGCGCACAGAAATCCAAACTCCACACACAAGACGGCAGTGTAGAATATGCATAATACTTGACCTGACGTAACACCATTGACCTTGTCACATATTTGAAAACCGAATGTTTATATAATTATTTCATCACGTTCTGCACGAAAAGTTTTCCGCTTACTGCGATAAGAAGAGAGAATTTGACCTGACCTCCGTTTAATAACCTTTGCCTTGATTACAATTTTGGGAAAGCAGAGTTATTTCATTTGATGAAAGAACAGTAGGATCTAGATTTGGTGTTGCTATGCTGCAACTACTGCAAATCTCGGCATTTTGGAGATTTTGGAATATTATCCTCCTTGATCCGTCCCAAGTCAATTTCAAGGGGAATTAGAAATCAAATTGGTGAATGAGGTCAAGAAGACAAATATGGTGAGGTCCAAGCACCACCAAAGGTATAGAAAACTCCGCACTTAACCTTTTGGAAGGAAAGGATTACAGGTACTAACAGGGTTGCAGTGAAAATGCCCCCGACGCGACACACCTGGTGCGGGGACCATTCCAATTCCGCCGATTTGAAAACTGCTTTGATTTCTGCCATTATTCCCACTTTCCGAAGTGTTGTACTTTTTATTTCCGACTCTAGCAAAGAAACCATTCGAGCCAACATATCCATTTCAAAACCATCGGATGACACTTCTGGGTATCTCCTGGGCTGACCTTTTCGGACTCCTTGGCCATGACCGCAGAGGCATGTACCCAGTGTGTCCTACTCTTGCTCTTGGCTGTGCCATCAGGTACGGGTGGAGTTTTCAGACTGTTATAAAAAAAGTAGTAGGACGATTGCGCTGATTGGTGTCTGTGATCCGTTGTGCATTTTAGTTTGCTTGGTGTCGTGTGCAGTGACTGACTAGACTCGGCGATCACGATGACTATATCAATGCACATGTTTGATCAGAGGACATTGTTTTCGATTTATATGCTTTTGTGGAGGCTGTGCCCCCTCCCCGACCCTGAATTCGCCCCACCAAAACTTTGGCTTCGCCCCTCCCTAATGCTAGGCACCAAGGAAATACCTTCACCCATCGTCATCACAGTTCAGGCCTGCTGTGCTCCGATGCTCCATCAAGGCCGGTGTGTTTTAGTCTACATATGGGCCCAGAAATATTTTACTTAAGTCGGTGTGTGTTTGCTGATGTGTAGAGTGAGGGGAGGGTGACGGTAACGTTGACGATGACGGTGACGTTGACGATGACGATGCACCCGGGTCCACCGTATGACTCTGTAGTCGCATGCTATGACTCAAAGTTTTTATGTTGACATGTACTGTGTACTACTCTTTTGCCTACGTGACTTCACCTGTTACTGGACGATTTTGCCCGTTGGCGAGGATGCTGAACAAACATACACATACACATCATCAAATAAAAATCAGAATTATTGAGGTCTGAAAATATAGTGGGCGAAATCCGATGAGTTTTTGGATCGGGGGGGGGGGGTGGCGTTCTAGTACGTTGACACTTCCCCCCCCAATGTTTTTAAAAAATCAACACCCCTGCGTACAAGCTAGGCGGATACTACACTATCACTGCCATGGGATGTCGTGTGGTCTGTAAGCCAAGCATTTTGTTTTTCAAAATCGTTTGGTGAAGGCTTCATTAAGATCGACCGAGCGGTTGTCGAGATCTGCCATGTCTGCGTTAATTTTCTTTCTTCGGCGATTTGGTGACTTGACCTGACCCAGGGTCACGAAAGTGCAAACAGCACGTCTCTGGTACACGTCCGATCGTTAGGTGAAGGTTTCATTAAGATTGATCCAGCGGTTGCCGAGATCGGCCATGTCTGTGAGCCAAAAATTGTGTTTTTACGCGATTTGGTGACCTTTGACCTGACGCAGGGTCACGAAAATGCAAACCGCACGCCTCTGGCGCACGGCCGATCGTCAGGTGCAGGTTTCATTAAGGTCGTTCCAGCGGTTGCCGAGATCGACATGTCAGCGAATTTTTTTCGTTGGTTCTTCGGCGATCTGGTGACCCTTGACCTGACGCAGGGTCACGAAAGTGCAAACCGCACGCCTCTGACGTACGGGCGATCGTCAGGTGAAGGTTCCATTAAGATCGATCCAGCGGTTGCCGAGATCGGCCATGTCTGTAAGTATTTTTTGTTTTTAGGAAATTTGGTGACCCTTGACCTGACCCAAGGTCACGAAAGTCCAAACCGCACGCCTCTGGCACACTGCCGATCGTTTGGTGCAGGTTTTATTAAGATCGGCCCAGTGGTTGCCGAGATCATCCATGTCTGCGAGGTGGTGTCTGTCAGTAGGTGTTGTGAGATGGTATCTGTTTTTTAGACCCTTCCCTGTGGAGTTCTATTGGAGAGTCTCGAAACGCTCCTGCTGTTGGATCATGACCAGGCCCTTGTCATCCCCATGCCTTCCTGCGTGTCGCCTCGAATGGTACAAATGACGTCATCTGGGGTACACCTTTAGGGCCGTTTTAATGGTTTGGTGTATATTAAAATCAAAATATTTTCAATTTAACTCACTTTCTAAATCTTCTAATATCGCGTCTGTGCTTTTATAATCTTGTTCAGCTGTTATTTTATAAGTTTCAGTTAGGCTGCGAATTAGACGACCACCATCACGAAACGCAGCGTTTTAGGGGCACACTTTTTCTCAAATTCTTAGATGACGCGGTTGATTCATAAATGGCGCAGTTGTTTACATTGCTCTCTTGTAAGTTCCATGCTTCATTTCACACCTTGTGTTCGCTGTCCCCGCGTTTAGTTGAATTTGTTTTATTGTGTTGTGTTGTGGTGTATCTTGTGTGTAGTTGCACAGTTAGCTCTAGATTTTGCTGTCGTTAATTAGTGATATAAATTGAGATGTATTCCGTATTTGCAGTTTCAGGTAATTTCTGATTTCATGGAATGTCTTTTTCTAGCGCAATGCTTGTGAATGCGCTGAACATGATGTGAACACTTATTTCCTCTGCAAATGCATACTTTTCAGTTGGGAGGCAGCATACCATGCACAGATTGGCTTGGAGTTGGGTAATATAGCATAAAAGGTAATGTTCCAAATGAATAAAAAAATGATATAGCATAACCTAAACTGACCTAGCTTAGCCATCTATGCAAGAAAGCAATTTATTTTTGTTAAAATGGAAAGTTTCCGAGCATTAAAAAAAATGTTCAAATAAAAAAACCTAACCTTACCTAACCTATCCTGAACTGTTTTTGAAGAAAACTCAATTAAAAGAAAAATCGCCCACACCCCCAATTTTTTCTACCTTCCCACAAAACCCTCACCTAGCTGAAATTAACTGAACATAACTCCCTTGTATGCTTCATGGAGGTATAATGTGTGTAAGACGTGTTCAGTGGTTACCTTAAACTGTAATAATATATCCTACATATTGTGCTTATCCTACATATTGTGATTGAGATAGAGAAGGTGGCCTAAAATTCAGTGTCAGTATCCTATGGTTTATTTTTCAAACATCTGGAAGAAACATCTGGAAAGAAGAGAGTTTTCAATCAACATGCTTGGGGGACGAGTGGTCTAGGGTAAGATGCTCGTCTCACAATCGAAAGGTTGTGGGTTCGAGTCTCACCTGTCGCTACTCTTCGCCCGCGACCAATCGGCGTGAGAGATTGGCGACGCTATATGACTCAACGGTCGATGTGTCCTAAAAACTAATAACCAACCAATCAACATGCTTAAGTTTCCAAGAGATGGAAATATATGCAAGACTTAGTTGACAAAGTGAAAAGGAGCTGATAGAGTTCATCCAACCAACTCATTAATTTGGTCCAACCACTTTACCTCTGATGATTATGATCCTAGCTATCTGATGCAGCTGAAGCTGATGCTGCAATGGCAACACCTGCCTCTTCCGAAACCTGGTGCCATTCCACGAATTAATCTATCTACCAAATTTGTATGGTATGCAGTGTTGAATCATGCATATCTGTTGTGCTTGCTGTATTTTGGAGAATCTTATCCTTGTATAGCTAAATGAAGAACCAGTTCAACTAGTTTGTGCCACTTCAATTCACATCAATATAGCACGACCACCATCAGTAAACTGGAACTGGAGCGTGACGGCCTTGCTGTCGTTGCCGGCTTCGTCGCCTACAAAATGTCATGCAAAGTGGTGTGTCAATACAGCGCTTGGCTGTTCGACGTCTGAAGCACCGGAGGCTCTCCTGACAACTGTGTCCAGCTCTTGGCTCACCACCATCGGTTGCGGCCGGCTCTACGTGCCACAGACCTGGTAGACGGTGCTGGTAGACCAGATGAATTCTTATTTCTGCTCCATCATGGGCCCAACCTGTGCCGGCGAGGCCAGCATTGTGAGGCGCCTGGTAGGCGTCATCAGCAGCCGGCAGCCGAGGCTAGATGTCTGTGTGGCACGGAGGCTGACTCGAGTTGGGATGCATGTCCGCATCGGCTGTTGCACTAGAATTCCGCTCGGCAGAGCGCAGAGAGGCGGGCATCTAGGCAAGTGCGCCAGCATGTCACCAGCCAGCGATAGGATGTCCACCCTCACACTGCCGATCTTCTGTCACCGTCCCTGCTGTGTATCGTGTCGTGTCGCCCGGTTCTGCTCCTTTTCTCAGTGTTCGCTGCTGCCGCCGTGACCGCCAGTTAGCGGACTGGCGGCGCCCCCTGTGCTGCCCGTCCTGGCGGCACTGGGCACTGCTTTCGTGTCACCCGATCCTGCCGTATTGTTAGCGTGTTTTGCTGTTGCGACTGCTGTTGCGACCATTGACGGGTTGGCGGCGATCCCTATACCGGCCCGTCCTGGCGGCACTTGACAATGCTCTCGTATCGCCCGGTCCCGCTGTCCTGTTGGCGTGTTTTGCTGCTGCCGCTGTGACCAGGGCCAGACTAGCGGCGCTCCCTATGTTTGCCCGTTCTGGCTGCACTTGGCACTGCTCTTGGCTCTGACAGTGCTATGTGGCAGGTGTGGCGTATGCCACTTCATTGTTGCTTGTATCTATCATTTGCCTATGATCATTGATTGGAAAGAACGACATGCAAAGTCCCTTTGCTCCACGAACTTTGAATGCGATCCTTCATTCACGCTCTGAACCGGAACCAACACAGAAGCCGACTAGGTCGACTACGCCGACGCGTAGGAGCGTTTTGGAGTGATCTAGATCTAGTCCTGAACGCATTGCTTGGGAATGCCACCAATACATGCCTGGCCGCTTTTGGAGCCCCATGTTTTCAGTCCGTCCGTACTAGAGTCGGTACTAGAGTGTAGTCTCCTCACTAGAGTGAAATTTTACTTACTTTTGGGAGGCGTCAGCCCCCTTTAAGACTGACGTGAGCCCACCTTCCCCCAATCATTTCATATTTTAACATGTGGCGATAATGGGGCCTCTCGACTGAAGGTCTTCCTGTTACCTTCAGGTATTGCGTCCCCCAAATAATTTTCTGAAAGTTCCACCCCCGTTGCTGAGCTGGCACGAGGGCTTACAGATGTCCCCATCAAAAGGAATGTCTGCCTCTCACGTGCTTCCTATGGTACTATCGATCTGATTTAAAAAAAAAAACAATTGTCACCTTCCTAGACATCTAAATCAGGGGTGTTGCCGCATATAGAGGGGGATGAAAAGATGTTTCGGTTAATTACTTTTGCCATGCAACACCACAAGCACAATGTTAAATTTGCTACAGATTGGGGCTCTCTCTCCCCCCCCCCCACCTGGTTTCATCATGGCGACGACCACGCTTCAGATACGTCCTTTCTGCATCCCGCCGCAGTAAGATGTTAATTCTCTGCCGTATTTGACTTGTCCTACCTCCCTTTGCACGCTCTTTCGGGTATAATATGCGTATGAAATGTATTGGAAATTTCTCCCGGGACTATGACGCTCTAAGTTTTGCACCTAAACTTCTTAAACTCTCCTTTTCTCCCTCGTAGTGTACACACGTTGCGTATCTTCGAAGCGTGTAAGCGGCTAGCCCATGTTAAGTGGGTACCCCTGATGACGTCATTTAAGGACCTGCGCAAAAAGCTGCGCAGTAGGGATGACGCCACCTGGTATATATCGCCTTCAGCCTTCCCAGACCTTGGGTATATACCCAAGATCTTGGGTATTTGGCAAAAATCTTGGGTTCTTGGGTATCCGGAGCAAAAGCTTGGGTATTTTCAGAATTCTGGTAATTAAAAAAAAAAAAATTAATAATTATCTCAAAGTGTACAATAAATAAAAAGAAATCGCATCGCCGGAACTCCACCTCCCTCCACTTTCCCTGATGTGCACAAAAGTGGAATCCCCCCTTTTTAAGAATGAAAATAAAAGTACAAAATGGCTGCACGCTGCATGGTTCGTTGTCGTTCGTTGGGTGGGGGTCATTCGTTAAAACCAGGAAACACAAAAACGCGGAACTCAAAAACGTAAAACACAAAAACGTATAACTCAAAAAGGCATACACACAATTCTGCATGAGTCAAAAACGTATTATCTAAAAAACGCGAAGCTTAAAAAACGAAATGCACTATTCCGCACAACTCAAAATGTCATATCCACTTTTCTGCATAACGTAAAATAAGACTCATACACGCTTCTCGCTGATGGGTTAGAATGGGAGCGACTTACACGGTTAAGACTGATACACTCTTCTCGCTGCAGAAAAGTGGATATGACATTTTGAGTTGTGCGGAATAGTGCATTTCGTTTTTTAAGCTTCGCGTTTTTTAGATAATACGTTTTTGACTTATGCATAATTGTGTGTATGCCTTTTTGAGTTATACGTTTTTGTGTTTTACGTTTTTGAGTTCCGCGCAGTGGCGGCTCGTCACATGAGGAACTGAGGCCCGGCCTCACCTATCGATTTGGAGGAACACGTTTTTGGTTATTCTTTATTTGTCATAGATGCATGGATGCATGGAAGATTTTCGTCAATACACACTACAATGAAATATTCGACTATGGTATGTCATCAAAATTGGTAGGCCGCTGCGCTTTTCAGCGGCGGCGCGTCAACTGTATAGACTGCAGGATGAGAGGCCCCGTCCGGCCGGGCTCCGCCCCGTCCCGTCCGCTCAACACGGCTACTGAGGCCGCAGCGGCCGGCCGCGTGTCAGCCGACTGCACGGCGCCACGGCGGGCGGTGGGAGCCTACTGAGGCGCGAATCTTTTGCGCCTCAGGGCTATTATTCGGCTACCGGGAGTCGCAGCGACACCAATCAAGGTCCGTAGGAGAGCAAACATGTCACGCTATCATACCAGTTACCGTTTTGTTTCTAAGCTAATCATGAATTAGTCATATTGTCCGTTATGTATGTGGTCGCTGCGCCCAGCCAGCACTGCAGCGCCGCCGCCGCGCCGGCCGGATTCGTCGGTTGCCGTCCATCAGCCGGTGAGGCGCGGCCACGGCCGGCCGCAGTTCCCGATCCCCAACGGCGACCGCGTGCGGTCGTCGCATGGTATCGTAGAATAAATCTGATGCTCATGGGGTAAACTGTGAACATAATACATTCTGCACTGGTATACGTACTGCCGTTTGTACACCTATTCTTTTGGCTTTTAAAACAGTGGGGTAGGTGGCGGGTACTAGAGATCCAAGAAATATGGGAATATCGGACCCAATCCCAAGCCCACACACCCCATGATTCTTAGCCCTCAGTTGAACTTCAGCATATCTCTGGATCTGCCAGGCGTAAATTTAGGGTGTGGTTTGGAGCTTCAGTCCCTCCCCCCACCTCCACCCCCACGCAACTCCCGGGCCCGGGGCTCAGGTACTTTGAGAACCACCAGCCGCCACTGGTTCCGCGTTTTTTGTGTTGTTTTCTGTTGTTGTTCGTTGTTCCTTGTTCGTGTTCCTTGTTCGTCGTTTTCATTTTTGGTTCCGTTCGTTGGCCTTCGAGTTTATATTTGTCCTATCCTCTCTTTCTCAGGCACCAGGAGGATGGCCGAGCCCCGGCCGTCGCCGCGACCGTCCATCTCCACCTCGTCGCCGCGACCGTCCACCTCCAGCTCGTCGTCGTCGGCCGAGCCCTCGGCGAAAAAGAATAAGACTGCCCGCTGGTACCCCATGAAATTCAACCGGGCCCGGCTCAACGACCAGGAGCTGAGCCCCTGGCTCGAGGCGATCAAGAAGGAACCCTACAGCGGCCTCTGCCGCGTGTGCAACCATGTCTTCAAGGAACCGAACAAGACCACCCTCCTGCGCCACGGCAAGGGAAAAGGTCACGTGGAGAGAATGAAGGCGAGCGCCGGGGGCACACAGATGACGACCTTCTTTGCCCCGACGGCGCACGGCGAAGACACGAGCCAGCTCGAGAAAATCTCGCGCTGCGAGCTCATCGTCGGCTCGTTCTTCGCCGACCACAACGTGGACTTCGCGAGCGCCGACCACGTGTGGGAAATGCTGAGACGGGCGGCGCCGGATTCCGCCATCCTCAAGGCCGCGACGGCCAAGCGGACGAAGATGAGCTACAACCTCGTCCACTGTATCGCGCACGACGAACTGCGCCGCGTCACCAGCCTGATCCGCACTCGAAAGTTCTCGATCATGATCGACGAGTCCACGGACAAATCCGTGACGCAAGTCCTCGCGCTCGTCGTGCGCGTGTTCCTGCCGGCGGAGAAAAAGACCGCGGACCTCATGCTGGACCTCGTCGAGCCCGAGGGCGGGACGGCCGTCGCCTTGTTCCGCGCCGTCGTCGAGTCGTTGAAGGCGGTTGACCTAAAAATCGAGAACATCATCGGACTCGGCGCGAACAACTGTGCAACGATGATGGGTGCGCGGTCCGGATTTCGCACCCATCTCGAGGAGGCTTCGCCCGGCCTGTTCATCCTCGGGTGCACGTGCCATTCCCTGGCTCTGTGTGCTGGCCACGCCGCCCGCGAGCTCCCGTCCTGGCTCGAGAAGCTCATCAAGGACCTCGCCAGTTTCTTCTCGCGCAGCCCGAAACGCCGCGGCGACTTCTCGCTGATCCAGGCGGCGGTGCACTCCCCGGGTCACCAGATTCCGAAAGTGGCGATGACGCGCTGGCTGAGCCGCGGCGCCGTGCTCGCGCGGATTGTTGAGCAGTGGAACGCCCTGTGCATCTTCTTCGAGGCGGAGGCGCAGACGGAGGACGGCAAAGTGGACCGCGCCGGCGAGATCCACAAGATGATGATGACCAGCGGCACGAAGCACATCATTCTGTTCGTCTTGTTCGTGATGAAGAAAATCGACACCCTGAACATCTTCTTCCAGACGGAGAAGTTCGAGCTCCACCGCCTACACGAGGTCATGTGCGACGGCTACCGTGGTATCATTCGCCTCTACATCAAGCCGTCGGTCTTGCTTTCCCCGCTCCACCTCATCAACCCGACGGATCCGGCGAACTTCCTGCCGCTCGACGAGATCGACCTCGGCGGCGCCTGCGAGACGGAGCTGATCACGGATGGGCTCGGCAATCACGAGCAAATCATGCGACGCGACTGTCTCCGCTTCCTGACGGTGCTGGCGTTGCAGATGTCCAAGCGGTTCGGTGACGCTCTCTCGCCGGGGAGCGTGATGGCGAACCTCCGCCTGCTGTCGCCGGCGACGGCGATGCTGCCCGTCGGTGACCCCCAGCGTCCCCGCACTCTCGCTCCGCTCATCGCCCGCTTCAAGAACATCGTCGCCGAGGGGGAGCGCGACGACATCAACAACGAGTGGCGTCATCTCCCGGTTGCGCTGTCGACCTCTTCTGTCAACTCCCAGGACTTGGAGCCGCCGGAGTTCTGGGTGGAGGTCGGGAAGCTGACGGTCGGCGGCGCTGTGCGGTTCCCCCTCCTCACGCGGTTCGTCTTCGACCTGATGAGTCTGCCGCACTCGACGGCGGCGGTCGAGAGAATCTTCAGCGCAATGAACCGCATCAAGACGCCCACGACGAACCGCCTGACGGTCGCGACGACCAAGGGCCGGATGCTGGCCGAGCAAGTGGTGAAAGCCGCCGGTGGCAAGGGCTGCGTCGACTTCGAGCCGTCGAAGGCGCTGGTCCGCGACGCCGCCCAGGGCGGCCCGTGGCGGCGTTACAGCGAAGCCCAGAAGACGAAGGATGCAGTGAACGCCCATGGCGAGCTGCCCATCGACGATGACGCGGATGTGTAATATATACGCGGGATAAATCAATAGTTTTGTGATCTTGTTTGTCCGAGTAGTAGCTCAGGGATGGACATGCGGGAGACAGTGGAACCATTGCGACTTTTCAATTAAACTTTTAATTGCAGGTTTAAATTTCTGAAGACGTCAAAGTATTATGTTGCGGAATGCCGCGAACATTTTATTATTTTATCGGTTCTTAGAACAGTTGCGGATTTTCATTAAGTATTAAACTTAAATTGCAGGCTTAAAAGTTAAAACTGTGTGTAATCATGTCAATTGCAAAGGTTCCACCTCGGCGTGTATAATCACGCTGTGTGTGGTGTGGCAGTGGTGATTTCCGTCAGATAATTAAGTATTTTTTACTAGTTAATTATAATTCATACTAACTATTTTGCAAAAAAAAATCAGACACTAATCTGCACTCTAGACGGGAAAATCTGAACAGCACCGCAGAGAGCTCATCTGGCTTCACGCTTCACTGCTCTAGTATACAGTGGAGTGGAGTATAATGTTTTCCCCTCAAAAGTAGGTAATTATAAGGTTAATTAGGAAATATTGGGATCTTGGGTATTTTTTTTGAGATCTTGGGTAAAACCTTAGGTAATTTTCGCTGACCGAAACGGTATCCCTGATCGCCTTGATCATGACCAAGTTTTTACATGGTTGGTGCTGAGCCCTTGAATGAGGTTCTGCCACACACAGGTGAGTATTTGTGGCAATGACCAACCAGCTTAACTAGGTAGAACCTAGGTAGGGCTTAGTTCGTAAATTCAAGTAAGTAGGTAGGTTGGGACCTACATCAAACTAGTACTCTTCAAGTATTACTATGTGAAGGGCCTTGAGTATTACCCCTCACGCTTTCCGTATATCAACAATGCATCCGTGTCACAGTCACCCGACGTCCAGTCAGCTGATGGTGACGTCACTCAAACGTACCGAGACAGCACAAATAATTTTCTGCTAGGGGCTGTGCGCAGATGCCATTTCACGGGCGTCACCAAGACGGGCTGGATATTCTCGAAGGGCTGGATATTCAGATGCCACTTCAGGGACTCTATCAATAATTTTCCATCTGGATTGGTGCTTCAGATAGACTTCAGGACGACGGAAATTTCATTCTGGGACGGGGGGGAGGGGGGCAGTCGTAAAAAAGCAAATTCAGGGGGGTCACTAAGTATCGATCTCAGAGGGTGCTGCTTCAGATGGAACCTCAAAGGCGTAACCACGACATCGCTTCACTTATAGGCTCCGGTTGTGGGGGTGCCAATTCAGAGGCGTCACCAGCGAATTTTCGCGCCGAGGGTGTGCCTCAGGTAGCAATTCAAAGGCGTCCCCAGGTATCTGTCGGCGGGATGCGATTGCGGAGGTGCCAATTCGGGGATGTAATCATGGGATTGTTTCCAGGGTACAGGTAGTTTCATCACAGGAGACGTCACTAGCGGACATGCATGGCCCTGGTTTACTCGGTAGATGGCCAACATGCATTATATACGGCAGAATGCTTCTGATCAAGTATTACCCCTCAGACATACCCGTGCCCACATGGATATGAATGATACCCCACATTTTCGGTGGTGTTCTTCGAAGGTGGTATCATCACAAGCAACATCATTAGCGGACATAAAATAGCCCGCACCCGGCGACGTCATTAGCGGACGCACATGGCCCTGGTTCACTCGGTAGGTGGTCACCATGCATTATATAGCGCAGAATGCTTCTGATCAAGTACTACCCCTCAGACACACCCTCGCCCACATGGATATGAATGACACCCCACATACCCGGTGGTGCTCTTTGAAGGTGGTATCACCACAGGCGACGTCATTAGCGGACACAAAATGGCCCCCACCCGTTATATGATCACCATGCATTATATACGGCAGAATGCTTCTCATCAAGTATTACCCCTCAGACATACCCGTGCTCATGTTGATATGAATGACACCCTACATACTTGGTGGTGCTCTTTGAAGGTGGTATCATCACAAACAACATCATTAGCGGACACAAAATGGCCCGCACCCGTTATATGATCACCATGCATTATATACGGGAGAATGCTTCCATCAAGTATTACCCCTCAGACATACCCGTGCTCATGTGGATATGAATGACACCCTACATACTTGGTGGTGCTCTTTGAAGGTGGTATCATCACAGGCAACATCGTTAGATGACACAAAATGGCCCCAACCCGGTATGTGATCAACATGCATTATGTACGGCAGAATGCTTCTGATCAAGTATTATCCCTCGCACATACCCGTGCTCATATGGATATGAATGACACCCCACATACTCGGTGGTGCTCTTTGAAGGTGGTATTATCACAGGCGACATCATTAACGGACACAAAATGGCCACCACCCGTTATATGACCACCATGCAGTGGCGTCGCCACGGAATTCTTCCAGGGGGGGCAATGTTGATAGGGGGCCTCCTGCTCCCCGAAAAGGGGCCTCCACTGTGTTAGGGCCTCCTCTTGCTTTTTAGGCTCTTAGTATGGTTCTCGAATGGGAACATGATTTGATATTGAGGTCTTGTTTGTTCTTGGCATGGTATATAATTTACGCAAAGCGCAATAGCAAGAATCATTTTTTTCGCTGAGAACCGAGCCATACCAGGGTATAAATAAGCAAATGTAGACAAATACGTCAGTGCCAAAACAAACCAATATCTTTATGCTTTATCGACGAGAAGAATCTTCCCGCTGGCCTCTAGATTGTAGCGAGCTGGTGGGGCTCGTGCTGAGCATATCTTAAAGATATCTCCCATTGATCAACCCACTTCTTTGTTCACCAAGTTTAACTGAATATGTTCATCACTACCGTTAGTCATTCCCACCAGCTTGATCTCATAAACAAACTTAAACGATCATTTCTCAGTCCCAGGACAACAATTTCGCGAAGGTGAAACGAGAAGTGGATTGAATTGGTTTTCTGATCGTTATCTTAGGGATTTGTTAATTTTGTTCATAACATTTGGTGCTGACTGCAAGGCACTTGTCACAGAAGCTAAAATAATAAATACTCCGCGAATAAATTCACGGCAAGAACAAGCATTGAACAACCATGCATCAATGGCAATGCAACAATGTAACAATGACAATGCATAAATAATGCAAAACCTTCGAATTCCACGCCGTCACGCCCATGGTTATCGCTGTGCTGTACCGTTTTGTAAATTATGTCGTTGAGAAGGTACTGAAGCTGGGAAGCTCTAATCATGCAGGCTGTAATCACAGAAGACAACTTTGTAGGAAGAAAATACATTTTAAAACGTCATTCCTCCCATTTAATATGGGGCATCGGTGTTGTTTTGTATGCTTGTGAGGGGGAATTTACCCCCGCAATGTTTGCTTTGCTCCATGGGCGTAAGTTCTGAAAATTATTGGGAGACCAGTGACGCACCCATATTTGCGTCAAGGGGAGGGGGCAAACGTATTTGGAGGGGGTCCAACTACTGAATAAAGTCTTCCGATTTCGACCACTATTTTGTCAAAGGGGAACTTTTTAAATAAAATAATTAGTGATCAACTGAATTATCCTGTGGAGGGGCCTAATCTACCACTATCGTTTCTGATTCGTCGATTTCAACCCTGGCTCCCACAACCTGTTCAAATGTATTCTTTTGGTATTCCTTGATAAGTCACCTCGCACTGCTGAAATTACACCTGCACAAATCACTTTAAAATGTAAAATTTTCCAATTTCAGACATTCCAGTTCATAGTGCCCGGTCGGCACGACGCCAACGTTAGTGCACATGCACACCCATCTTGCGCATTCGGCGCATTCGCCACACTTCGTGCGATGCTACGGATTCTGCTGGGCCTCCTACGCTTTGTTAATTGCTGCCACATGATAGACTTACGCCATATCTGACGTCATAAAATGCTTCGTATGGGCGTTCGCTGCGAAAATTAGATGACTTAAATTCGATCATTAGTTCCCTTACCATATTTTATGGTGAAGAAATGCGGATACCCGCTGAGCTTTGATGCACCTCATATCTTTGATTAAACATGCTTTCAGGTTGGATACCGAACCGAAGCCCTGCCTGAGTGTACTTCTTTTGACCCGTTTCGTATTTCTTCGTCTACGGATGTGTCCTAAGGCTCCAATTCATTTTTGTTAGAGGCCCAACGCATTTTCGAAACCCCTGCTCGTTTTAGGGTTTTGTTGCTTTTTTTGCGCACCGAATATTTTTTTTTTCGTTGTCGGGGCGCTTTCAAAGATCTCGATGTGTTTACTTAGTGCCCGGTATTTTTGTTCGTTTTGGGATCATGTTGCTTTTTGCGGCCCCAGCCTCTTTTCAGGCCCTTGTGCGGTCATATGGCCCTTGTGTACCTTGAGAGCTTCCGGTGTTTTTGTTTTTTGTTTTTTTTAGTGTTCCCGGTATATATAGTTATGGCTACAACGCATGTTTTCGGACCCTGCCGCTTTTTACGAGACTGCGCTTTGAAGGGCCAGTCACATTTTCGGTCCCCGTTGTGCTCTTAGGCTCCCGCTGTGTTTATTTGGGGCTTCTGACGCACATTTGTGGGGCCCCAGTACGATTTTGAGGCTTCGGTGCGATTTTTCTGGGTCCCAGCGCGACTTATCGCGCCCAGGCGCGTGGTTCCGGGACCCAACGCCAGTTATCTGGGCTCAACGCGATTTTTGTGGATCTCTTCTGCATTTTCTTTAACTTCCGAATCCCGCCCTGATTTTTCGAGTCCCTGGTGCCATGTTTTTGTATCTCACCTCGATTTTCTTCGAGCTCCGGTATGTTTTTCGATGCCGTACGCGATTTGTCAAGGCATCTGATGACATGTTCGGTGCTCCAGAACCATTGTCCTGACCCGGACTTTTTTGCAATCCCTCCTGATTTTGGAGGGCTCCGGCTTTATTCTTCGCATACCGATGGGACTTTGGGGGTCACTCGGTGCCTATGTGGGGCCATAGACGCCAATTGTTGGCAGCCCCGACGTTAATTTTTGATGCCCAGACCAAATTTTTGGTACTACCGATGGGTCCGAGCGCGAAATTTTTTGGTACTACCGAATTGTGGGTCCGAGCGCGAAATTTGGTGGGACCGGTTCGAGTTTGCGGGGCGCGTTGTACTTAGCTTTGACCCCAACACGATCTTGGCGGTTCCTGTTGCAGATTTTCGTGCCTCGGAGCGAGTTTTCTGGGGCCCTACGCGAATTCTGGTGGACCGACGCGAATTTTTGTGGTCCCAGCGCGACTTTTGGGGGCCTCGGCTCGATTCTTGGGAGCATATCCCTCTTAGGAGGGAGGGGCCATTTGCCCCTTTGATATGTCACTGCGGCCACCGAAGGAGTTCTATTTTTTCTATAGGTCCTTACGTGATATTTTTGGCTCCTGGTACGATTCTTCGGTCTCCAGGTGCGATTTTTTTCGGTGCCCTGACACGTTTTTTTCCAGTGCCCAACGGGTTTTGCGGGGACTTTGACCCGATTTTTTTGGGCGCAGAGTGACATTCCGGTTGATAATTGATTTTTGGGGCAGCAGCAACCTTTGGGGTCCAGGCGCGACTTTTTGGTCCCCAGTGAGATTTTCGAAGGTTGCGACGCGACTTTTTTAGTCCAATGTAATCTTTTGTGTCCCGACGTCATTTGCTTGGATCCCTAGCGCGAGTTTTAGCGACCTCGACACTTTGTGGGTGTCCAATACGTTTTGGATGCTTTTAGTGTCATTGTTGGGGCCCAAGAGTGATTATCCATGTCCGGATTGTTTTTCGTTGCCCCGGCTTCATTTGTGTCTAAATGATACTGTTGGGGAACGGTACGACTTATCGTGCCCCTAGCGTGATTGTCATGATCCGGGCGTGCATTTTTGGTACCCATAGGCTCAGCGAGATTTTCAGGGGCCCCGGCCGGATCTTTTTGGGCCCATGTCGTGATTGTCAAGCACCCCGGCACGACTCCTGCCATTTCAGATGGTTCTAGCAAATTATAGACCTCCTCTCGCGTCTTAGGGGTCTCGTCCCATTTCCTGGAGCTTCTTTACCGGTTTTGGACGTCTTCTCGTCCGTCCTACCCTCCTCCATATTCAATGGTCCTCCTCTCCCGTTTTGGAGGACCTCCGCCCACATCCTGGGGCCCGTTTAACATGGCATGGGACTTCCTCTCATGTTCCAGGGGCATCCTCTGCCAAATTAGGGGCCTCCTGCCACGCCTCGTGGGCCTCCTCCTTTGTCCTCGCAAAGCTTACCCGTCTTGAGGGGATCTTCAATTTTGGAAACCTCGCCTCCTTCCATACCTGCTACCTACCACTTCCATTTTAAGGGCCTTCTCTCATTTCCTGGGAATTCCTTCCGATCGTCGGGGCCTCATTCGGCCCTGGAGACCTGCTACTCCATCTGGAGGGACTCCTCTCGAGTCCGGCAGGGGCCTCCTTTTTTCTTTTTGAGGCTTTCTTTTTCAAATTAGGGGCCTCCTCTCACGTCTTCGGGGCCTCCTGTTCCGCGTTTTGATTCTATCTTTTCCCATTTTAAGTTGGCCTCTTATCTCCTGGTGGACTCCTGTTCTCTCTTAGGTGGCTCCTCTTCCAAATTACACGCAACCTTTCCTATCTCAGTTACCTTGTCATTTCCTGGGGACCTTCTTACCCGTCTTGAAGCCTTCTTTCTCGCCTGGGAGCCATCCCTCTTATCTAATGGCCATTCTCTCCTATCTTAGGGGCTTCCTCGTGCATCATAGGGTCTCTTTCCAATCTTATATCGTCCTCTTCCGAATTAGGTGCTTCCTGCCACTTTTCTGGATTATCCTTTTCTATCTTGGTGGAACCTTACCCGTTTCGGGGACTGCTTTTACGTCTCCGAAACCTCATCTCATATCCACTGGCTTTCTCTTCCGTCTTAGGGCCTTCTCTCATTTTCTGAGGTCTCCCTTCCCGTATTGGGGCCTCCTTTGCAATCCTGGGGGCCTCCTTTGCAATCCTGAGGGCCTCCTTTGCAATCCTGGGGGCCTCCTTTGTAATCCTGTGGGCCTCCTTTGCAATCATGGGGGTCTGCTTTGCAATCCTGGGGCCTCTTTTGCAATCCTGGGGGCCTCATTTACAATCCTGTGGGCTTCCTTCGCAATCCTGAGGGCCTCCTTTGCAATCCTAGGGGCCTCCTGTGCAATCCTGGGGCCTCCTTTGCAATCCTGGAGGCCTCCTTTTGCAATCCTGTGGGTCTCCTTTGCAATCCTGGAGTCCTCCTTTGTAATCCTGGGGGCCTCCTTTGCAATCCCGGTCCCTCCTTTGCAATCCTGGAGTCCTCCTTTGTAATCATGGGGCCTCCTTTGCAATCCTGAGGCCTCCTTTGCAATCCTGGTGTCCTCCTTTGCAATCCTGAGGGCCTCCTTTGCAATCCTGGAGTCCTCCTTTGTAATCATGGGGCCTCCTTTGCAATCCTGGGGCCTCCTTTGCAATCCTGGGGGCCTCCTTTGCAATCCTGGGGGCCTCCTTTGTAATCCTGGAGGCCTCCTTTGCAATCTTGAGGGCCTCCTTTGCAATCCTGGGGGCCTACTTTGCAATCCTGGGGCCTCCTTTGCAATCCTGGGGCCTCCTTTGCATTCCCGGGGGCCTCCTTTGCAATCCTGGAGTCCTCCTTTGTAATCCTGGTGGCCTCCTTTGTAATCCTGGGGCGTCCTTTGCAATCCTGGGGCCTCCTTTGCAATCCTGGGGGCCTCCTTTGCAATCCTGGAGTCCTCCTTTGAAATCCTGGTGGTCTCCTTTGCAATCCTGGGAGCCTCTTTTGCAATCCTGGGTCCTCCTTTGCAATCTTGGGGGCCTCCTTTGCAATCCTGGGGGCCTCCTTTGCAATCCTGGAGGCCTCCTTTGCAATCGTGAGGGCCTCATTTGCATTCCTGGGGGTCTCCTTTGCAATCCTGGAGTCCTCCTTTGCAAACCTGGGGGCCTCCTTTGCAATCCTGGAGTCCTCCTTTGAAATCCTGGTGGCCTCCTTTGCAATCCTGTGAGCCTCTTTTGCAATCCTGGGGCCTCCTTTTCAATCCTGGGGGCCTCCTTTTCAATCCTGGGGGCCTCCTTTGTAATCCTGGAGGCCTCCTTTGCAATCCTGGGGGCCTCCTTTGCAATCCTGGGGGCCTCCTTTGTAATCCTGGAGGCCTCCTTTGCAATCGTGAGGGCCTCCTTTGCATTCCTGGGGGTCTCCTTTGCAATCCTGGAGTCCTTCTTTGCAATCCTGGAGTCCTTTGCAAACCTGGGGGCCTCCTTTGCAATCCTGGGGGCCTCCTTTGCAATCCTGGGGCCTCCTTTTCAATCCAGGGGGCCTCCTTTGTAATCATGGAGGCCTCCTTTGCAATCCTGGGGCCTCCTTTGCAATCTTGGGGGCCTCCTTTTCAATCATGGGGGCCTCCTTTGTAATCATGGAGGCCTCCTTTGCAATCCTGGGGGCCTCCTTTTCAATCCTGGGGGCCTCCTTTGCAATCCTGGGGGCCTCCTTTGTAATCCTGGAGGCCTCCTTTGCAATCGTGAGGGCCTCCTTTGCATTCCTGGGGGTCTCCTTTGCAATCCTGGAATCCTCCTTTGCAAACCTGGGGGCCTCCTTTGCAATCCTGGGGGCCTCCTTTGCAATCCTGGGGGCCTCCTTTGCAATCCTGGGGCCTCCTTTTCAATCCAGGGGGCCTCCTTTGTAATCCTGGAGGCCTTCTTTGCAATCCTGGGGGCCTCCTTTGCAATCCTGGGAGCATCCTTTGCATTCCTGGGGGCCTCCGTGCCAATTGTTGGCAATCTCGTGATTTCTGGGGCCTCCTATCCTCTCCTAGGTGACTCCTTCTTCAAATTAGGGGCCTCCTCTCACGTCTTGGAGGCCTCCTCCCGTGTCTCGTCGGCCTCATTGCTCACTTTTTTCCTGTGCATTTCCGGATAGGGGCCTCCTCAAATTTCAGGGGGTACACGATAAATTAAAGTCCTTTTTATTCAGTGATATCAGCGAGTCAGACAGCCAGACCGCGATTGGTGCACAATTGAAGCCTTGTACTGTACTTACCTGCTGTTATCCCGGCCTCCTCGTTAGCAAAAATCACGCTTGCTCGCATGTGGCCAGGTGTTGTTCCCAGCATTGCATTTTCTCCTGCCTATGTGTACCGGCTTCTTTCCCTGGATAGTTGAGTATCTCACTCCCTCAGTTCGACTTCAAGATTGATAGACCACGTAGTATGTGTGAGTCTGTGATAATACAGGCAGCAAATATGCATCCGCAAGGTTTTCGTTTGACGTTGGTGGCGAGGAGCCCAATCCAATATCGATAACTTTTGTCCTACTACTTGAGTTTAGAAACGCTACGAGACATGGATCGAGATACCCTTTCCATCGCACGCGACGTCTGCTTCATTCCACCCCATGCATACCCGTACTAGGAGGGCACTGGTAATGGTAATGTGGTTGAGGTTACAGGGTTCAATAAGATCGGTTACGGGAGTGCGATATGGTCACCAGGGTTACATTTATTTAGACTGTTTTTTCGAAATGTTTTACTAACCCTTATTCTGGGTTAGTAAAACCCTTATTCTGGTACCCTTCTTCCCCTTATTCTGATACAGTTTTTGGTGCTGATTCCGAATATAAGCTTCGTTTTATCTTTTTCGATTTACTTTTGCCCGCATGGATCGGTTGAAGTTTTTCGAAATGCGAACTTTTGACATATTTTCAGCTGTGGTTACCAGTAGAAACAAAACATAGCTTAAGCTAGTGATTTTTATTAAAGCTTGGAGGATGGAGATTCATTTTGCAGCAGACTTATTGCACTTCCATAATGCATCGATGCTTAAAATTAACTTTCAAATAAAGAAGCGCAAATGTACGTATGGCAAATGTACGTATGCGCAATTGTACGTATGCGCAAAAGTACGTAAGCGCAAATGTACGTATGCGCAAAAGTACGTAAGCGCAAATGTACGTATGCGCAAAAGTACGTATGCGCAAATGTACGTAAGCGCAAATGTACGTATGCGCAAAAGTACGTAAGCGCAAATGTACTTAAGCGCAAAAGTACGTATGCGCAAATGTACGTAAGCGCAAATGTACGCATGCGCAAAAGTACGTACACGCAAATGTACGTAAGCGCAAATGTACGTATGTGCAATTGTACGTATGCGCAAACGTACGTCCACTTACGCATACGCACCTTTGGGTTTACGTACACTTGGTTAGGTACATATGTCATACGTACATTTGCAGTAACGGGACAAATGTACGTACGTAAATGTACGTAAGCAAATGTACGTAAGTGCAGATGTACGTATGGCAATTGTACGTAAGCGCAGTTGTACGTATGACAATTGTACGTAAGCGCATATCGACGTGTGGCATATGTACTTCATCGCAAATGTGCGTATGGAAAATGTACGTATGCGCAAATGTACGTAAGCGCAAAAGTACGTAAGCGCAAATGTACGCAAGCGCAACAGTACCTAACGTAAAATAATACAAGAGCAAATGTACGTATGAGCCAATGTACGTACATTTAGGCATACGTGCCTTTGCGTTTAAGCACATTTGGTTAGGTGCATATGCCATACGCACATTTGCTCTTACGAAGGTGGCGCAAATGACCTTTATGGTTCGGCACGCCTAAAAAAATATTCTCCCCCCCCCCCTTGCTCTTACGTACATTTGCGCATACATACATTTGCGCATGCGTATATTTACCATACGTAAGTTTGCGCTTAATTAAATTTGGCATACGTACATCTGCACCTACGCACAATTGCCATACGTGCATTTGCGCATACGTACATTTGCGCTTACGCACATTTGCGCTTACGTGCATATGCGCTTACGTACATTTGCGCTTACGTACATTTGCGCTGACGTACATTTGAGCTTACGTACATTTGCGCTTACGTACCTTTGCGCTTACGTACATTTGTGCTTACGTGCATATGCGCTTACGTACATTTGCGCTTGCGTACATTTGCGCTGACGTACATTTCCGCTTACGTATTTTTGCGCATACGCACATGTGCGCTTACTTACATTTGCGCATACGTACTTTTGCGCATACGTACATTTGCGCTTATGTACTTTTGCGCTTACATACTTTTGCGCATACGTACATTTGCGCTTACGTACATTTGCGCATACGTACTTTTGCGCTTACGTACATTTGAGCTTACGTACATTTGCGCTTACGTACATTTGTGCATGCGTACTTTTGCGCATATGTACATTTGCCATACGTACATTTGCGCTTACGTACATTAGCCATACGTACATCTGCGCGTACGTACAATTGCCATACGTACATCCGCGCTTATGTACATTTGCATACGTAGATTTGCGTACGTACATCTGCCATACGTACATTTGCTTTACGTACATTTGTCCGGTTACCTTAGAATCTAATATAGCATCAGCATGAAAATCGATGAAGTGTTGGCGGGGCACACAAGCCACTGCTGCAATTATTTTCCTAGTGACATGCCTAAATATAGCATTAACCTGTTGTTGCTGGTTATAAATACATGTAAGCAAATTAGAAGCGGCCTCGTCAGATTCTGATAGATGAGCCCAGCAGATTCGAACACACTCGCCACGCACAACGCCTAGGCTATTAGAACTAAAGCCAATGTCCAGTTCTAAATTCCCCATGGAATATGGGCGCACCACCTATTTCCGCTCCTGTCCTCTCATATCCTTTCCTATCGCTGCTCCTATCCTCGTTCCCGCTCCTGACCTCGATCGGTAATGTGTGTGGGACATGCCGTACGCGGTCACTAGCGCTAACCTGCGATAAATGCTAAGATTTTGTATCTCTCACAAGAACAATACAAACTATTTACAAACGATGCACGCAATTCAATAAATATGTGGCAAGAATTGATGAGGTTTGCGGTACACATTATCTTGGATGAGCTTTATGGTGCTTATTAGCTATTGGTGAGCCTAGTATTTTATATAATGATAAATAATTCAACTTTAATATCTCCCAGAATTCCAGGAAATTAGCAGACAATTGCATGCCTTCTCCTTTGCTCCGGCCATGTTTATCGTGTGTTTCATTCCGTGTTTACCGCACAAGGCGTCATTTGTTTGTGTTACTCAGATACTAGACTAGGTGCATTAACTAAGTCGCATGCTTAAAAATGGATCAGGTTGCTACACCATCATCCTCCCGCCAACGAGCACGGCTGACTCATCCTCAGCTGCAAGTAATTCCATGCGACATACCCCCCATCCAGCTCCCTGCGTGTGGTCAAGTTTTGGGAGGAGTGATGAAGGCAAGGTTGGATGAAATGACACTTCGAGATGTGAGTGAAAATTCGGTTTGATCAAGAAGTGCATTGTGGAAGTCTGTGATGAAATAATTGACATTTGGGAAAGGGCCTCGATTCCAACCAGAAATAAAGATAAGATTCTGCCGAAGATCACGAAGTTGTGGTCCCAAAAAGAAACAATCCGCAAAAGGCCGAAATCGGGTCTTGCTTCATTCATATCACTTTTTGATATTTCCAGTGTCTCAAAGCAGCCTGAACATGTCGACGACATACATTTTTGGAGGACCAAAGAGGGCCAAGGCTGCAGTTTATAGGTGGCGTTGATCGAGCGACGTCACTGAAATGGAGAAGCATGGCAGCACAGCCAATGGCACGCGCTATCCGAGTCAAAGCCGGCTCAACAGACGAGCAGTCTCAGCAGCAACAACATGATGCTATACCCGAAGAATCTGCCGAGGAATCAGATGATGAGTACGTCATGCCTTATTGGCACTTACCTAAGAGAAGCAAGCCACTAGATCTGACCGCCGTTGCGGAGACACTGGACGCTACCGAGCGTCTAAAATACTGTCATCACTATGTACTGTCTATGTACTATGTACTGTCATCACTATGTACTAAAATACTGTCTACTGGTGCAAGAAAAGCGTCTAAAATACTGTCATCACTTTCTGTCGCTTTTGGAGAAGGAAGTGTGTGTGTAATCACGAAATCGAAAGTGCAAAAAGCCATTGATGTGAGCAGAAAGTGTAGAATAGATGAAGTATATGATATGGCGAAGGACTGTACTGCTGTATTTTGTGATGGCCGTGACGACCAGACAAGAGGGGAGGGCATTGTTAAATCAGGGCGAATGTCGTATGAAAAGATGAGTGTACACCATGTCACGGTAAATATGCATCCGGGGGATGTGCATGTAGGTCACTTCGCGTGTGACCGAAAGCACACCGGACACATTGTCGCGCAAAAGCTGAAAGCTTTTATACATGGTCGTATAGCAGGTGCGCAAAACATTGCCTTCATTGGTGGTGATGGAACCAACCAGGTTGTTCGGTGGAAGGGGGGATGGATGGCACATTTTGACCAACTGATGGAGCGGCCCATGGGTCGAATTGTTTGCTTATGCCACCAGGCGGAATTGCCATATCGAGCTCTGTTTGGTCTGCTGGACGGAAAAACAGCCGGGCCTAGCACGTTCTCTGGGCGAATCGGAAAATGCACTGCAGGAGATGTCCACAAGCTAGATGTCGTTGTGTTTGCTACAGTAACGTGTGCTGACTCTCTAGAGGTACCATCACGTGTTGAGCAGGGCCTAAGCACTGATATGAGGCTGCTGTATCGATGTGCTAAGTCGGCAACCAATGGCAACACTGATGAGGTGCGAGATCGTGTTCATGGAAAAATGTGCATGGCGAGATGGTACACAGCCCAGAGCCGTATTCTACGCTATTATTTATCTGTGCCTGAGCCATCTGTACCACTACGCAGCCTTGTGAAATATGCTGTGTGTGTGTGTGTGTGCCGACCGTGATAGCAATGAAAGAAAAGTGGGATGTGGTGCATGGGCCCGGCCACCTGTGCGAGCAGATGCGACGACAGAAAGAACATTTTCAGGGTATCGAGATGGAAACCATTGAAAAGCTCATGACGAGGAACATGTATATGGCGCACCCCGAAAACGTCATGCTGGCCATGCTCGGTGGCAATGACCAAGCGGTCAGGATGGAGGCCGTCAACATGATCAAAACCGTGCGCCAAAAGAAAAACCTCTCCACGGAATGCGGCGCAATTCGGCCATTCAAGTCGCCGCGCGTGAACTGGTGTGCTGAGGCATACACCGAACTGGTTAACGTTCAGCAATGTGCGCAAGACGGGCAGGATATAGAACCGCCTTTGACACGTACAATGAGTGAGGAAGACATACTAAAGTTCATCGAAGTACCACTTCAGACCGGAGTTCCTTGTCACTCACAGTCCACTGAGAGGTCGGTAAAACTGACGACTGAAGCATCGGCATTGGTGGTCGGTGCCGAAAGACAGGACGCACACGCCCTAAACAAAATAAAATGTCGAAAAATGCACCCAGGTCAGGTCACAAAGAAGGTGTACAATGACTAAAGCACATGATCATCGTGGCAGTATGGCGTACGCTGCAAACAGTGATGTGTGTGCAATGGAAGCATGACATGTCGAAATACAAAGTGCAACGTAATACGTTTGTGATGAATGAAATGTTTCTGATGGGCTCATCTATCAGGATCTGACGGAGGCCGCTTCCAATTTGCTTACATGCATTTATAACCAGCAACGACAGGTTAATGTTATATTTTGGCATGTCACGAGGAAAATAATTGCAGCAGTGGCTTGTTGGCCCCGCCAACACTTCATCGATATTAATGCTTTGAATCTATTCGATACTAAGCATATCTCTCTGCAAGAAATATTTACGAGTTGAAATCTCACTGTGTATTTTGCTCATATCTGTAACTTCGCTTTTCAAATGCTTACACTTGGACACTGATGCCCACCAGTACGCACCCATTTGCTTGAAAAGAACTGTGAGCATATCCAGTTTATTATCCAATAAATAATATAGTCGTCAATAGTACTTGGTCACCACAATGCCGCCCAATGCAAAGTGTGGAGCGCGACGTCTGACACTAGCGCCATCTATGAAGAAAGCCTGAACTATGGAAACGCTTTATTTGAAAGTTAATTCTAAGCTTCAATGCATTACAGAAGTGCACTAGGTCTGCTGCCAAATGAATCTCCATTCACTAAGCTTTAATAAAAATAACTAGCTTAAGCTATGTTTTGTTTCTACTGGTAACCATAGCTGAAAATATGTCAAAAGTTCACATTTCGAAAAACTTCAATCGATCCGTGCGGGCAAAAAAAATCGAAAAAGATAAAACGAAGTTGATATTCGGAGTCAGCACCAAAAACTGTATCAGAATAAGGGGAGTTAGCAAAACATTTCGAAAAAGTCTATAAAAAAGGTCACCCTAATGGTCACACACATGCATTTGTATATCTTGGTGTAATCTGGCTGGTGGTGGGATACCGCGGCAGATGGAAAATAACGGTGTCGTTCCTAAATACTTTTGAGTTGTGCGTTATGTGCCCTCAGATTATTAATGGCAGAAGCGATGTATTATTTTCTTCATCAGTGATCTTGCAACAGCCATCACACCTTCATATTTTCATGACAAGTCACTAGAATGTAAAGGTCAGGAGGGGTCTGACTTGATTCAGATTGCCAGATATAGCCATACTTAGCACGTATCCTTCCACAGACGTTTCCCAGGCAGCGTTCACGTTACGATTTTACACTGACTTCATACAGAGTGAGCGAGCGGCCCAAGCGAACGCAGTGATACAAATGCTAAAACCCACTTGGTCTTGCTTGCTTCGATTTTCAGGATATATTGAACTCGGCTTCTTTTCAGGCGATATTGGTACGAGATGAACTGACGTGAAGACGGCGTGCTAGGTAAATTCAACTGGCCACTGCATTTTATAAGGATTAAGTATTCCCATTATTTTCACCCTCAAGAAAGAACGCATGAATATGACATTAAATCGATCAAAGTTCCATATAAGGACTCCTCGTTTTATATTGAATTGTCCGAACGCGGTCGTCTCCGCTGCCTCAGTCTGTGTAATGCATGTTGGTATAACCGGAACCATTATATCCGACCTGGGTGTGTTTCTGTCGGCCTTGCTCACAAATATCTTACTAGTATATTAATAGTTCGTCATCACGCTTGTGTGTGGGTTCGCTCGTAGATTATTGGTTGATATTTCAGCAGCGGAGAAAACGTGGATGGGGCACTTTTGCACAATGATAGAAAGGAGCGTTTCGAAAATTGCATTCGCTATTCTTTTGTCGGGTTTTCAATTGAGTCTGACAATTTCATGCCACTTTAGTGACAACCTGATGTTCTAGACGTGTGTTTGTATTTTTACTTTTATCTTGAGCATCACATCAATTGCAAATGTATCCTATCAGCAGATTAAGTGTCCTAAATCTAGCTTGCAAGCATAATTGAGGACAGAGTCGATAAGCACGAGCGCCGGAGGGCCTCTCACATAACACGCACAGGATTGATTCGGCCCCTGCCTTAATATTTCGAAAACTACTGAAGCTGTAAGCACACAATTTGAAGAGTGGATTACGGATGTAGTGAACTACAAATTTCATGACACTAGGCATTTAAGGTCAAACGAGGTCGTGATAGGCTGCCTCACCGCACCGACGAGGCTTTTGTGACCTTGAACGCTAGCCGGCCACCGCCAGGTCGACCGATTTGGCACCCCGCATTTCATATTTTTACTAACTGATCTCGATTTTATGTTGCGTAGGCCACGCTTATCGATTTTTCACAAATTCACATGGTTGCATTACAATATCCCCGCCCGTTTATGAGTTAATGCCAAAAAAAAACAGGAGAAATGGGCGGATTCCGCCCCCTCCTTCGGTGCGGGTGTGAAACAGCCACATCTTATACCTACACCAATCATGTAGCACTTTGCCCCCCACACAAAAAAAAATATTATACCACAACACATGCTGAGGGGTAATACTTGTTCAGAAGCATTCTGCCGTATATAATGCGTGGTGATCATATACCGGGTGACACGCAACAGCACGACAGCACCTACGCCACACCACCACTGACACTCACACAGCCACAACTGCACCTCTCCACACCGCACCCACCGCCGGGCGAAGCAACGCAGCGACGCTCTCCACACCAAAACCCACACCCCCTCCAACACCAGCTCCCACCCGCCCAACCACCCCACCAGCAGCCGGCTCCCGGAGCCCGGCACACCTCCCTTCTCAACGCTCCTCCGACACTCGCCTCAACCGCCCCACCGATCCCCGACCTCCCCGGCCCACCGCCCCTCGACCTCACCGATCACCACTCCTTCCCACCCCACCCCACCCAGGACCTGGCCTCCTCCCACACCCACTCCACTTCAGACCTGGCCCTTATCCACATCCCCTTCACCCTCGACCCGGCCTCCTCCCACACCCTTTCCACCGAGGGCAGGGCTTCCCACAACCACCCACCGAGGAATTGGCTTCCTTCCCTTCCCACCCCAGCTCAGACTCGGCCAATGCCCACCACCATCCCACTATCCACCCCGCATCATCCCTCCTCCAACACACATCAGACCTAGACACGGTCCCCACCCCATCCCCCACCGGTGCCCACCCATCCCCCACGGGACCTGGCCATACCCCTTCGCGCCACCGCCTCAAACCGGCCGGGGCCCACCTCGCCATCCTGAAGCCTTCCCCCCACTTCCTCCTCCAGGGCCTCGGCCCCTACCACACCCATCCGGCCGGCCCAAGCCAAGGCCTATAACCAAGGCCACCATAACATCCACCCAGACAACCCGCAAGTCCACGGCCACCACCTCCTGCCAAACGGAACCTACCACCACCTCCTGCACACCCACCCAAACCCACTCCAAAACCTCGTCTGAGGTCAGCACTCAGACTGAACCTACCACTCCTTCAAAGCCCGTCGAACCCACAACTCCAGACCAACGAATCCCACCCGAACCCACCGCGCCTCCCAAGCGCAAATCACGCCGCCACTCTACCCAATCACCTCCCAGAACCCCTGCGACCAGGTCCAGGCTACCACCCCCGCCTGGGTCACCTCCCAACCCTCTCTCCGTTCACCGGTTCAACCTTTCTCCCCAACTCGACACCACCCCAGTATAGGAACACGAACAGTCACTAAGCGCGTTCGGCAATGGGACTTTTTCTGCAGTGGAACACTGGAGGCCTTCCAGGCAAGTTCATATAATTCAAATCTGAATTCTTGCAACAAAAACCATTACTAGCTGCGCTCCAAGAAACACACTTTCGAGATTCTGACTCTACTTGGAACAAAATCCCAGATTACACTTGGCATGTCGACAACGTAAACGGCCCAAATAGGAAATGGGGCGCAGCCATACTCATTTCAAACAGCATACCTCACCGTCGACTAACGTTAAACACTCCCCTGAATTGCGTAGCAGTCGACCTCAAAATTGCCCATTGCCAAACCACAGTCATTTCACTATACATCTCGCCGTCAGCTGAAACTCCCACACCACAGGAGCTGAGCGACTTGCTGCTTCAGGCCCCTCCACCAGTTCTCATTATGGGAGACTTTAATGCTAAACACCCCTCCTGGGGAAGCGACCAGACTGATGCTAAAGGGCGCGAAATTCACCAGTTTATTTCGGACCACAACCTACTACTTCTTAACACCGGGGCCGCCACCCGCTACAACCCGACCTCATGAGGATCGGACAGTTGCATTGACTTAACGTGCTGCTCCCAACGACTTAGCTCACTATTTGACTGGTCAGTTTCAGACGTTGCCGGACTGAACGACCACTACCCAATCATAATTAGGCTCAGCACGGATGCTATCCACCACACTAAGCTATTTAGACAATCTTGGAACTTGAAAAGAGCGGACTGGGCTAAATTCGACAAACAGGTGGACCTCAACCTAACAACTTCAGAGACCAGTAATATCGAGGCAATCCTAAGGGCCATCAGCTCAGCAGCACGAGACTCAGTCCCAAAAAGTAACAAACCTAGGAAAAAGGCATCTACGCCATGGTGGACCCCGGACTGTCAAAGGGCAATCGCCGCACGGCGCCGTGCCCACAAACAATTCAAAAGATGCGTGTGCGAAGCACACCTATCAGCATACAGACAATCTCAAAAACACTGCCGGAACACAATTCGAACAGCACGACACAACTGTTGGCAGTCTTTTGCCTCTCAATTCAATAGGTTCACCCCTACGGGCAGAATCTGGGACCTGATGAAGCGTTTCAACCTGAAACGCCCACCACCAGGCCCCTTCCCCCAGCTGACAGTGAAAGGACAGGACATCACTGACCCACAAGTCGTAGACCACTTTAAACTACACTACGCCAGCGTATCTGGCAACAGCAACTACGACACCACTATAGTAAGCGTAGACGCCCTTGCCTCCAAAGCAAATTTCAGCTCTAGCAATGGAGAAATCTGCAATCAGTCGTTTACTATGCACGAATTACACCTTGCCCTCAGCAAGTGTGGAAACACGTCGGTTGGGCCGGACGACATCCATTACCAGTTTTTTAAACGACTTAGCAAACACTCTCTAACGTACCTACTAGCAGCCATAAATGAACTGTACCAAAGCGACACGTGTCCCGCATCCCGGCGAGAGAGCGTAGTCATTCCATTGCCAAAGTCGCACAAAGATCATTCCACCCCAAAAGGTTATAGACCCATCTCACTTACTAGCTGTGCTAGCAAGTTAGTCGAACGCATGGTCAACACACGATTGAGGAAATTTCTGGAACACAACGACCTGCTCGACGAATTTCAGTGTGGCTTCCAGCGTCACAAATCAACTACAGACAATCTCATTAGATTAGTGCAGGACATAAAAAGTGGTCTACGCATCAAACGCACAACAGTAGCTGCCTACTTGGACATCACTTCCGCATTCGACCGAGTACACAAATCCGCACTGACACACAAACTCCACAAGATAGGCCTACGCGGACACATGGCACATTTCATTCTCAACTTCCTTAGAGACAGGACCACCCTTAAGGTCCGATGCGGCAGCGTCACATCAAACACCACAACACAGAAGCAGGGCCGGGCTCAGGGGAGCGTGTTCTCACCAAGCCTTTTCATCATCATGATCAACGACATACTTGCTGACCACACTGAAACTTCACTTCAATACTCACTTTTCGCGGACGACATAGCCATTTGAACAACAGCACAATGCTTCCTTAAAGCTGAAAAAAAAACATTCAAGCAGGACTAGACCGCATTGCAAAGTGGTGCAAAACTTGAGGCTTCACCATGTCCGCAGGAAATTCGGCCGCCGTCACATATAGTCGTCTCCGCCCAACACCCAAAACTCTACTTAAAATCGATGGCAAAGCCATCGAACAGGTGAAATGCTTCAAGCTCTTAGGAGTACATTTATACGAAAAACTCAGTTTCAACATCCACATGACCTCCATCTCGAAACGATGCGCGTCAACATACTACGTGCACTTGCAGGCACAGACTGGGGCGGAGACAGGACAACACTACTGCGACTGTACACATCAATCATACGACCCATCCTAGAATACAACAGCATCATTTTTGCCACCATTTCAGAAAGCCAGAGCCCAAATTTAGAAATCATCCAAAACAGCTGCATCAAAGCAGCCACAGGTGCCCTCAGCACCACACCGATAGCCAGTCTTCTAGTGGACTCAAACACGCCCCCACTCCACGTCCGGAGGACACAACAGCTGTGCAGCTACCACATCAAAATCAAATCCATTAAAAATAATCCAGCACAGCGCTGCGTTACGCCTGACGGATACGACAAGAGCCGATTTACGCGTAAATTTGCACCATATAGCATTCAAATTTCCACGGCTCTCTCAGATCTTAACTTCGCAATGCCATCCACTGTAACTCGACCGCCCACTAGGCCATTCTGGACTTTCAGTCAACCAAAGGTCGAGCACTTGCTCTCGGAGAAGAAATCCACTATGACATCGGCGGAAATTCTTGGCCTCTTCCACAAGTTCGCCGATGACAACAAACACAAATCACTCGTATTCACGGATGGGTCGAAACACGAGGCAAATGTAGGCATCGGCATCACTGGACCAGGTCTCAGACTTTACAAGCGTCTACCGGATAACTTCTCCATCTACGTCGCTGAAGCAATGGCCATTCTGGCCGCTATCACCATTCTCATGAGGCATAAAGCTAGAAACGTAGTAATTTGGCTCGCAAAGCAAGCCTTAGCATTGAACACTTACCCAAGCGTGGAATATTCGGTAGACGATTGCAAAACACTCCTACAACGTCACATTCGCCAGCATCAACAGAAAACATGGACACAACACAACTCAACACAACACAAATCCAACCACACCCACGCAATCAAACCAACAATAGGCACATGGAACACATCAAATCAATCTCACCGACAAAAAGAGGTCATCCTCACTAGACTTAGAACTGGTTGCACAAAACTAACACAACCTCAATTAGAGGGTGGCCAACATACAACACCGCACCGCGGCACATGCAACATCACGTTAAGCATAGGCCACATCCTGCTAGACTGTAGTAGCTTTAGCTCTCAAAGACAAACACTTAAGGCATTCTGCCAAAAAGAGGGCATCACCCTATCGCTTCCATCGCTTCTCGGTGACAAGCACCCAGAACTTCTTCAATTGCTATTTGAATATCTGTATGCCACAAAACTAGCGGGAGCAATGTAGGCACCACACCACCAACACTCACATAAACTCGCAATGCATGACCGCGAAACACTCGTAGGGAACACGTAAATAGCCATCCCCGCATGGCGTCGGACGTACATGAGCCGATTGGATTTTCAATTAGAAATAAATGGCTACCTAGCGGTGCCGTCGGAAGTAGATGAGCCGACTTGCTTTAGGAAAACATAAACAAAAATAAAAATAAAAATTAGCATAACGTAAAACGACTACCCAGAGGAGCCATCGGACGTAGATGAGCCGATTTGCCTTGCAACTCATAACGTAAACGGCTACCCAGAGGTACAGCGGACGTAGAAGAGCCGAATTGCAAGACACCGTACTAACCCAACTGACAACCCTGCATGGCATGCTTAGACTAACCCGCTGCTAACAACTAACACGCGGCGGCCGTCGTGATAGGCGGTGTGAACAATTGCCTCCTTGTTCGCACGGTAAAGATCCCTCGGTGCTCTTCGATAAGAGTAGGCTAAAGCCGGCAACCTGGCAAAATCAACTTCTCGCCACTCTCAAAACACCCCCACCCCCACCCAAACTACGAATTATTATGTGGAGGAGTAAAGTAAAACTAAACCATTTAGACATCAGGGAGCTGTCCCCAACCCAGACCCTCGCCTTCAGCACCTAAAATATCACGCAAACTAACGTAAAATTCCTTAACGTAAATGTCCACTTGCCTGCACCTTGATCACAAACGTTCTCTTTATAGACGGACATGTAACGTACTCGCTTTAAAGGCGGCGCCAATAACCTTTATGGTCTGGCACGCCTAAAAAAATAACTCCCCCCCCCCACCCCCCCTATACCGGGTGGGAGCCATTTTGTGTCCGCTAATGACGTCGCCTGTGGTGATACCACCTCCAAAGAGCACCACCGAGTATGCGGGGTGTCATTTATATCCACATGGGCACGAGTGTGTCTGAGGGGTAATACTTGATCAGAAGCATTATGCGGTACATATTGCATGGTGGCCACCTACCGAGTGAACCAGGGCCATGTGTGTCCGCTAATGACGTCGCCTGTGATAATACCACCTTAAAGAAGACCACCGAGTATGTGGGGTATCATTCATACCCATGTGAGCACGGGTATGTCTGAGGGGAATACTTGTTCAGTAGCATTCAGCCGTATACAATGCATGGTGATCATATACCGGGTGGGGGTCATTCTGTGTCCGCTAATGACGTCGCCTGTGATGTTACCACCTTGAAAGAGCACCACGGAGCATGTGAGTTGTCATTCATATTCATGTGCGCACGGGTATGCCTGAGGGGTAATACTTGATCAGAAGCATTCTTCCGTATATAATGCATGGTGATCGTATACCGGGTGGGGGCCATTTTGTGTCCGCTAATGACGTCGCCTGTGGTGATATCACCTTCAAAGAGCACCACCGAGTATGCGGGGTGTCATTCATATCTACATGGGCATGGGTGTGCCTGAGGGGTAATACTTGGTCACAAGCATTCTGCCGTGTATACACTGTAAAAAAAAATCAGTACTCAGGGAGTAATCGGAGGTACATAAAACCCATCTAGTATCAATATGGGGCATATTCTAGCACCTTTTTGTAAAAAGTGGTAGGCTTGCATTCTTCGAAGTACAGAGGGAGTTTTCGAAGTATCATTTTCATGTCAAGTATTCCGACAATACTTTAAAAAGTATGAAAAGTGAGGTACTTTTGTTACACCCTTTTTCGGTCACTTCACCTCCGCCCGCGGGTGAACTGCCAGATTCGCGCATGCGCCGTGCAGCGTGCGATTTGAAGTACGTGGGGTGTTGGCTGGGTGTTGCGGGGAGGTCATGGGCGATTGCAGGGGTACCGCTGCCACCTGCGTTGTTAATGTGAGGTAATGAAAAGGAAAAGCATGCTAATGAGAGTTTAAGTTTACACTGTGCCACCATTTTCTTTCGTCCTCAATCCGCCATCTTTGGCGTGGCGCGGATTGTTGCGATTGTTATTATAGCAAGTTGAGCTGGCGGATGAATGTGAGTATTAACCTGATTTTTTCCTAAAAAAGAGGTAGGTATGTACCTACCTGTAATTGCCAGGCTGCAAATGTGTTTGTGCTCATGGTATAAGCTGGGTATAGGATTTACACTAAAAAGCGGCTTGCTCAATTATTGGTGACTGCACTCCACTGTCACATGACAAGATTATACCTACCTCTTCTGTAATGATTGAATCCATTGACATGTGTTTCAATAAAAGCATATCAATATAAAACAGGAAAATACACAGCATTCATCTCAGTGCCCACAATCTCTCCCTCCCAGGGGGTGGTATAAGGGGGGCAGGGGGGCAGTTGCCCCTCCCTACAAATTATAGGATGGGGGCACTACCTAGCGGCCTATTGCTTCTTAACCCCCCCCATCCACCCCCTGTAGGATTGGACCTTTAATTTGAATTACTAATGGGGGTCCTTGCCAGAATTCACTTCCTGCACCCCCCTCCCCCCAGGACTGGACTGGATGTTTGATTACTATCCAGCTGGGTTCATTGTGAGACTTGGCAGTACTCGGTCAGATATTTATTTATTGTACTTCTTAAGACCATTCTGCTCACATGGCTAATAATGATCCACTCACCCAGGGGGCAGCATGGGACATTTTTACACCTTTTAGGATACCCAACATCAAGGCAGGCAATTTAGTGTTTTGACTTAAAGCCAGAGAGTACTTAATTATTTTGATACAGAGAATATTTTAGTGCAAGCTAACAACCATTTTTTCTCTCAAAATGGGAGGGATAGGGTATGTGCCAAGAATTGTGATTTGGAAATTATGTATGTTACTAAAATGCACACTTTCATCATTATTTTTAATTGTTGACCACATAATAACATTTCAGAAGATATCTGGATAGTAGGTATTTATTTGGACAAGGAAAACTATATGTAAGTTAACAATCATATGAGAAAATTGACTGCATTCTTTGATTATTTGTTCTAATCTCTACAACAATATGTGGAGTCTAAAACTGAGTTGGGCTGCCACCACCAGGCTGACTTTCAGTTTGGTGCACTTCAAAAATGTTAACTTATAAGTGTTTTATAATGGGGCATTCCTTATGAATGTCTCCAGTTTTGTTTTGCCAAGAATAAAATCTTCATTTTCCCCACTTATAATGTATGTTAATAAAATGTCCTAGGACCAAAAACCATTAAGACAGGCCAAAAATGCCTACCTTGCCCAACAACCATGGTCAGGTTAGGGGTAATCATTCAGCAGGTGTCACACTTGGGAAATTATGTCCCATCTTGGGAAAAATTATCTTGAAGATTATGGGGTTTAGGGTAGGCTTTAGGTCAGTTTAGGTTACATCAGTTTTGGTTAGGTCAGGTTAGGTCAGGCTGGGTTAGGTTTTAGCCCCACCTTGGGAAATCAATCATGTGAACATTTCCCAGTGTGTGACGCCTGCTAAATGAATACCAAAAAAACTACAGGTGATGAATGTATGGCAACACATGTGATGTCTGCTATAATAATACAAAATATTCTTGCTAGTGTAACAGTTGAAGCTTTAAAACCATATTTCAAACCAGAACACAGTGAGCTTAAATGGCTTTACTATATGCTGATCACAATGTTAAACACAGAGCACTGCCCACTAGGGATGGGGAATTTTAGCCACCTGGTGGTTTAAACCAGTTTAAACTGGCAGGCATAAATTAATTTAAACCACCCTGGCTTAAATTATATTTCTGGTAGGGCTGGAGAGCAGTGACTGAGAAAAGTTAGGGAAGCATCAATTGAATCCATGCACATTTATTTGCACATACAAAAAGAAAAACAACGAACAGATGTGCATTAGGGTGTCCCCAAAAAACAACTTTTTGGCCGTGCAAGCTGCCCAACCAAAACGGGGTGCTCTTTTACACAAATACTAAGCTGACCAAGTTTGGTCCCCCTCCTTCAAGTTTTGGTCCCCCCCCAGCCCCTCAAAGGTCAGTAACCCCACCCCAATGGGGTGGAAAATCAATTGCAGCGCACAGACCTGGGAGTGGGCTTATTTAAAAGCTTTCATTGAGCAGAACAAACTTTAATTCAGACAAAATGTTCGAATCACAATATTTATTGTTCTATGCGGCCATTTCAGATCCAACGCATCCGGAAATAACGAGCGGTTATCAGAATAAGGCATTGCAGTGATCGCCGTGACTTGGTCTGTGAAGAAATGTATTTAGAAATGATAGAAGGGTTGTTTCGAGACAGTAACATACTATTTTCAGTTCAGTCCATTATTTTTACCTATTGACATATACCTATTGACATATATTTGACCTATTGACAACTCACAGTGGCACATCAACACACGCGTCCAGAAGTCCTGGACGCGTCACATGATCTAGCACCATTCGTGGGGCCAAGATCTTGGCTGATGTTCAGCCTGCTGGACAACAGTGGGGCTTGGTTGAAAAACCATCCCAGCCAGTGGGCAGATGACGATGAGTATGTTCGAATGGAGAATGAAATGCAGCAGTTGTCAGTCATGAATGGCGCAGCCGAACGTGGTATTAAGGACATTACCGAGTACGCAGACATGGCTAGAGACGGCAGAGTTAGAAGTCGTATGATCGCAGTGGCGAGTTCACACCGGGCTGCGGTCCCGTCAATGCGGAAAAGTGAGCTGGCTGTGCATCGTGCATGCTGACGGCATGAGGCTACGACTGAGTAGACAGTGCAACGTGGCTGGCACAGATGAAGCGCAGATGAGAAACGGATTCTTTTGCCATAGTATTGTACATTATCGCGTTAAATGTGCATCTACTTCACTGTCATTGTGCACTCTCATTCTCACAGTTCGACCTGTATCTACCATAGTGATGTTGATTAGCATACTGATGTTGATGTGCCACTGTGAGTTGGCAATAGGTCAAATATATGTCAATAGGCATATGTCAATAGGTCAAAATAATGGACTGAACTGAAAATAGTATGTTACTGTCTCGAAACAACCCTTCTATCATTTCTAAATACATTTCTTCACAGACCAAGTCACGGCGATCACTGCAATGCCTTACTCTGATAACCGCTCGTTATTTCCGGTTGCGTTGGATCTGAAATGGCCGCATAGAACAATAAATATTGTGATTCGAACATTTTGTCTGAATTAAAGTTTGTTCTGCTCAATGAAAGCTTTTAAATAAGCCCACTCCCAGGTCTGTGCGATGCAATTGATTTTCCACCCCACTGGGGTGGGGTCACTGACCTTTGAGGGGCTGGGGGGGGGGGGACCAAAACTTAAAGGAGGGGGACCAAACTTGGTCAGCTTAGTCTTTGTGTAAAAGAGCACCCCGTTTTGGTTGGGCAGCTTGCACGGCCAAAAAGTTGTTTTTTTTGGACACCCTAATGTACATGTGTTAAATTATAATTCCAAAATGTGTTACATTCCATTTTATGTGCAAAAACACTCCCTAGAATTCCCCAAAACTCTGGCTGGGTTCTGGGTATGCCCTCCACAAGCCAGATGTTGACCCATTAGGTACCTAGCCATTTGATAGCTAGGTACCTGTTCTATGTTAGCTGAAAAGTGACTATTTGAGCCACATCAATTTGTGCTGTTTTTGGCATAGTTTTCCCATTGTCTTACTGATAGGTGCCTACCTACATATATTCATAAATAACAGTAAGCAATCTGTTATCTATCTATTGTACATTTTCACACATTGTCAACTATTGCACACCTTCTATGGCATGGTATAGTAGTACATTATTTCCTGTTTGCACTAACTTACACTGATGGAAATGGAGACAATGGATTGTGCGTGCTGTGTTGTGATGTATGCAGCGGCACAACCAGAGTGGGGCTAAAGGGGCTATAGCACCCTCCGGAAGCAGCTCATGGGGCCCTGGATGTATGCGTCAATATATGATGGTAATAGTTATAAACCTGGGCTGACAATTGAAACTATAGTTAACTTGTTGGTCAGGTCAATAAGCCATTTTGTCTGTATTTAAGTCCATCATAGCCTAATATATCCAGCCTGATGTAAACCATTTATTTTTGGGGGCACACCTACCACTGCTTCCTTGGAGGTGGCAGCACATTTGAATCCATACACATTTATTGCACACAAAACCAATGAACAGGTGGACACACGTTAAAAACGGAAGCAGCAATAACCCATGCCTCACCCCCACCCAGAGAGGTGCTAAAAAACAGGGCTATACACCACCAACCTACCACCAGCAGCCCAGGCACAGGGAGAACCCACAGTGCCAGACTCACTGGCGGATCCAGGGGGGGGGGGGCAAAAGGGGCTTTAGCCCCCCCCAATCAAATCTGGGGGGCTAACAGTACAAATTAGCCCCCCCCAACAAACACAAAAAACTAGGTAACAAGTGAAGGCTTCTCTTGTTAGCTATCCAAATCTAATAGGTTTTTGTTTCATTGAATACATGATTGTGTCATGCCTGCTTGCTTATTTATCCATTATTCCTTCTTCCTACAGCAAGAGGCAGAGCTATCGCTATACGAGTAGATATGAAGCGTCAACTTTCCATAATGGATTTATTCTCTAAAAATAGGGCAAAAGGTAAGTCCATACATGTTTTGTGCTTTCATAGTTTTCATATATGCAGGTATTTATCTTAGATGTGCTGCCCCTGTAAGAAGCCTTTCAATTAAAACATATTTTGAGTATCTGACCTTAACTATTTTAATGCAACTTATGTAATACTTTTCTTTCCTGAAAGTTGTTAGAAAAACCAGAAAGAATTAGGTACATAACTAACTATCTTTGCCCTAATAGTTATTAACCCTCGTACTCCCAGCAGATTTCACCACCACGCACTACTGGGGGGTCAATTTGACCCCACTAACTTTTGTTTTACGCCATATGTAAAGATACGGAAAACGGCATCGTTTACCTTGTTATTGAACTTCTAATATTAAATAAAAAGTTGCATTGTATGTCTGATAGTTCACGGTCCAGCTGGAGTGGAAGCAACCTAGTTTCGGGCCGCGACCGCTTCTTCAGTTGCAGCCAACGCAGCGCGGTAAAAAGTGTGAACCCCGGCTACGTTTTCATTGATAAAAACGGAACCGCAGTATAAGATTTGAAGCTGATATTTGTACACTGATAGATACGATAGTGCTCTATAACATACGTTACGGATGTTGAATTTTTTATTAATTCGACAAACACATTGTCAAATTGACCTCGTATCCTCGCCTTGCTCGAGGTCACACAGATCTGGACTATTTTTCAAATTGTATTTGATCAATTGCTTATCGAGAATATGCCATTGGTTTCGAGAATATGCCATTGGTTTTTCGATACCTCTTATTGGTTTTCCTACAGACAATCCTGAAAAGATGAATCAAAATTTCATTTTGAGAAGCAAAATCCGAATTTAACGTCGAATATCTCGGTGAACCTAGATCACCCAAACATAAAGTTTGAACCAACACATCGGCTATTCCTAGAACGCATGCAAAGTTTCAGCCGATTATCTGTGCGTGTTCGGCACTTAGGTACTGTGGAAAAACCTCACGGCTGTGGTGCGAAAATGACCATCCCCCCCCCCCGTCCGGAGTGCGAGGGTTAATGTTATTACAAGAAACATTAAGATACAACATAACTTTGGCCTAGATATTCTTAATGTATATGTATAAATATATATATATATATATATATATATATATATATATATATGCATGTAGGTCTGCCTATTTAAATACAGGGTCATATTTTCAGATAACTGCATGGCTGTGATTGGCCTCAAGTCAGGAACACCATGCACGTGCAATGTGCTCCGGTGTACATCGTAACTGGCTGATACCGGCCGAAAAGACATTCCGCGTATTGATGTTGTTCAAATTCAGTCAATATTTAACTTCTTTAGACCATTGCGAATTTTCCTTTTGTAATGTACTTTTATTTATGAATATTGAATGTGTCGTGGTGCAGGTAAATGTTTATTTAATGACAGACTGAAGACTGTGGGACGCTCTCGCGATATTAACATCCTTTTGACTATATCCTGTGTCTGATTACAGTCCCTGCTCCTGATTCTGTTTCGGCCCACTTACCGGCTCCTGCCACCGGTCATGCACCGGCCCCTGACTCTGCTTCGGCTCCCGTATCGGCTCCTGGTACGGAGCCCCCCCCAACCAGTGACTGGATCCGCCCATTGCGCTTCCCACACCCTCCCCCCCCATGGTCGACAACAACACATCGCTTCGCACCCTACCCCAGGTCATCACGTCAAACACCACGTCTACGTTGCTCCCCCCCCCCCCGGTCGACGACAAACGCCCCGCCAACATTGCTTCCCCCCCCGGTTGGCAAGTCCTGGAGACCCAGTTTAGCCCCCCCCCCAAACCGAGCGGCTAGATCCGCCAGTGGCCAGACTGCTAGCAATTTGTTACCTAAACAATGAAAGTTTGACCTGGGTAGGTAGGTATCTAGCTTAGTTTGCATTTATCACATTTTTAGAGCCCAATTTGTTCAACAAATTCAGTGCTGGGGGCCTGGGATGACCTCCAAAATACTACAAGGCACCAGGGAAGTCATGTGGCTGATAATATATTTGGTGTGCTTATGTTATCCTAGCACTAAATTTAATGGTCATCCCAGTGCTGAATTTGCAAACTGAGGCAACTGAAACTTACAAATGCATGATTTTGGTGCTGCTGGTGTCCATACTTTGGCCTAGAAACTGTCAATAACCATCTGGTCATGCACAGTAGGTCTTCATTGCATGTATTTTACACTTTCATTGTGTTGAACACCAACACTGTCAATGTATCCATGGTTTGTGAGCCTTAGAAGTGTCATGAATTTAAGCTGGCTTAAATAATAAAAGCCAGTTTAAACCGGCTGAAATTAATAAAAGCCACTGGCTGGTATAAGTTCAATTTAAGCTGGCTTTTTCCATCCCCTACTGCCCACTGAAGCTAGTGGCACATGGTCCTGAAATTCATTTTGAGAAAGGTGGGATTTATGTAAGCACTGAGGCAAGAAACAGTTATTCTGTAAGACAAATCATTTTATCTGTGTTTTTTAGTGTTTCTTCTCTGGTATTGAAGCAGTAAAAGCATTCCTTCTCTGGTATTTAAGCAATAAAGCTGAAAACTTAAGAAAAGAAGAAAAGAAAAGCTGAAGACATACGAAACTCCTGTGTCACAGGGTTGAAAGACTTAGTTTCGTATATGTCTTCACACAAAGGATCTTCTGCTCCATCGTCCAGGACATGACTTCACTATATTTTGTTCAATATATAAAAATGCTAACTATTGCCCAGCAATAATCTGAAAAGAGAAAGAGAATAAAGTCATTAGTGACGATCTGAAAGGCCGCTACTTTGTTTCAATAATTGTGAAACACCCTGTATATCTGAAGTGTAGCTCAGATTTGCTTCATCTCACGTAGATGACGGGTTGTCGTTGAGGCGGTGTGTGTGGTGGATTCGCGCCACGGCCGGTGGTTTAATGTGTGTGGTTGAAAAGGCGAATATATATTCGCATTGCATTTTTACTTTTTTACACCCAGAGAGGCGGTTTTCCCGAGTTTCGCGGGGAGTAAATGAACCCACGGCGCGGGAAATGCATGCCAACCATAGGTGCTAAAGTAAGTACCTTTCGGTTTAGCACTATATGGGGAGTGGTTTTTGACAGCCGCCCCATACGGTACTAGCGTAAGTACCAGTACACCTCTATGCAAGTACCCAGAAGGGTGTTTTAAAAGCACCTTTCACCTTGAAAAGTACCCGGGTGTGAAATCCCAGGGGTGCTCAGAAAGTAGGTATTGTGAGGTAATCGGCAAAAGTACCGAATGCGAGGTTTGAAAAACTTCGTATGGGTAGTGGTTTTTGACAGCTGGAAACACTTCACAGGGTGCTACATTTTTTTACAGTGTAATACATGGTGATCATATACCGAGTGGTGGCCATTTTGTGTCCGCTTATGACGTCACCTGTGGTGATACCACCTTCAAATAGCACCACCGAGTATGCGGGGTGTCATTCATATCCACATGGGCACGGGTGTGTCAGAGTGTGGGCACGGGTATGTGCTTGATCAGAAGCATTCTGCGCTATATAATCCATGGTGACCATCTACCGAGTGATTATATAAGGGATGGTGATCACATAACGGGTGGGGGCTATTTTGTGTCGGCTAATGATGCTGCCTGTGATGATGATGTGAGCATTCTGCCGTATATAATGCATGGTGATCGTATACCGGGTGGAGGCCATTTTGTGTTCACTAATGATGTCGCCTGTCGTGATACCACCTTCAAAGACCACCGCGGAGTGTGTAGGGTGTCACTCATATCCATGTGGGCGCGGGTATGTCTGAGGGGTAATACTTTATCAGAAGCATTCTGTCGTATATAATGCATGTTGGCCATCTACCGAATAAGCCAGGGCCATGTATGTCCGCTAGTGACGTCTCCTGTGATGAAACTACCTGCACCCTGAAGATAAGTCCATGTTACGTCCCTGAATTGGCACCTTCGCAATCGCATGCCGCAGACAGATACCTGGGGACGCCTTTGAATTGTTACCTGAGGCACACCCTCGGCGCGAAAATTCGCTGGTGACGCCTCTGGAGTGGCACACCCACAACCGCAGCTTATAAGTGAAGCGATGTCGTGGTTATGCCTTTTAGGGTCCATCTGAAGTAGTACCCTCTGAGATCGATACTTGGTGACGCCCCTGAATTGGCTTTTTCACGACTGCCCCCCCCCCCCTCCCAGAATGAAATTTCCGTGGTTCTGAAGTCTATCTGAAGCACCAACCCGGATGGAAAATTATTGATAGAATCCCTGAAGTGGCATCTGAATCTCCAGCTCTTCAAGAGAACGTCCTGGTGACGCCCGTGAAATGGCATCTGCACACATCCCCTAGCAGTAAATTCATTGTGCTGTCTCGGTACGTTTGAGTGACGTCACCATCAGCTGACTGGAAGTTAGCTGACGGTGACTCGGATGCATTGTTGATATAAGGAAAATGTGAGGGGTAATACTTGAAGATTTCCCATGAAACTGAAGTACAACTCTAGCCGGTTTTACAACGGAAATTTGCTCGTGTTTAGTATAGCTGGTATAATAACTTTATAGATGGTATAAAGGTTAGTAGCTAGCATAACGCCAAAAACGTTTACTTTTGAGGGAATTTTATGTTGATTATAGTAAAGGAGTGGTCCGTTATCGGGCGTATAAACTGATATTGTACATACGAATTAATTTTCATTTCGCATAACTTTGATTTGAAGATTTAAATTTTCTGGTTCTAAAAACTGACATGTTCCGTCCGTTCCTCTTCCCCCAAGGTTGCCACGGTATATATCGCCTTGGTTGCCACCGTGGTACGATCGTGCCGGCACTGGTACGCTTTGTGCAAATCTGGTACGCATGCAAGATTCGGTTTCAGGCAGCGCACCAGTTGCAGTCAGGGGCACGCATTTCTTGCATGCTTTTTCCAGTTAATTCAACGATTGCGGATGGTTCGTATCGGCATTTCACGACACAAAATTAATCAAAGAGCTTCATCGTTATTTCTTTATTGGTTTATGGTGCTCCGTTTGGTAATTGTGCTGTGAAATGAAGGCATTCGTGACAAGAAATTCCAGACTTAAAAAAGAGTCGGACAACCGGCAAGTGGTAGCATAACGTAGCAAGTCGATCAGACGGTATAGTATCGTCGCCGACAAGGCTGGATACCTTTCACGAAGGGAGTGGGTCAAACTCTTCATTTTCAACACATATTTTCAGATTGAATAGACCCCCCCCCCATCAATGGGAAAAATCCATTGGAAACCATCAGGAACTATTAGGATTTGCCTAGTAGTTTGAATGGTCCGTAATGGTTTGAATGCTTCCCGATAGAATTTACCTGACGGTATAATGGTTCCAATGGTCCTAATGGTATTCTGACCAGACCAATCGGAGTTTCCATTCAGAACATGGTGGTTCAGTGTCGTTTTCCTTGTGTCATAACAGTCCAAATTGTAGTAACGGCCGTCTTACTAGACATGTATAGATTACCGTGAATAATTACGATGCATTATCAGGAAACCTCACGGGGTCCACGCGCTAGCGGATCTAAAGGGTTGGGACACGGAGGCCATGCCCTCTCCCCACTCTCCAAGCGGCGTGAAGGGGACCAAGCTTTCTCACCACCCAAAAACCGGACTGTAAAATGACCTCAAAATATTGATTTAATGACACACGCAAGGGCATATATTAAGAAGTTTTCCTGAGGGGGATAATGGCCACAAAATACACACAAATGAAGAACTTAATCGGGATCGGCAAATTGCCTCCTAAAAATATATACATTTAAACTTACCACGCGGTCTATGACATGTCAATCAGGACCCAGAAATTCACTCTGGAACCCAAAGAAACTCCAAATGCGCCACAAAATGCGTATGACCCTCTGAAAAACGTGCCTATGCAACGAAAGAAACGCACCGGGGCGTAAAAAATCACGACGGGAACCGGAAACCCAACACGCGCTCTGAAAACAAAAATGAGGTCACCAGAACTTGTGCCTCCCGACAACACACATTGGGGCCCTGAAGACTTGCGCCTGACCCCGAAAAAAAAATCACGCGGGAACTCCCAAAAATAGTGGTGGGACCGCAAAAATATCCGTCGGGAGGCTTAAACTTTGTACTGGGGATACCAATAGACAGTGGGGCCAAAGACTCGTGACAGGACCAGGTAAAAATAAATCAGAGGCTTCGAAAAATTCAGCGAGGACCCGAATACAGGCCTGGAAAACCGACCTGGAACCCCAAGAATCGCGCATAGCGCCGAAGAAAAACGTCCCGACTCCCCGACAAAAAAAAATCAGGCCCGGCCCGAAAAATCGCAGTATCGATACCTGGTGGACACCATCACACCCGGGATCTTCAGTCATGGTCGCCAGAGCGGGTAGGGTGAAAAGGCGGGTCGAAAGGGAAGGTGCGAAGGCGACCCTCTTTACAACTCAAAAGGACACTTCTGGGAGGTCCGAGCGTACCAGTCTCCCTAGCATTTTTTCCGCCAGTGGCGCCCCTCAGAAGGAAAATGTGCCCCTCTAGGTACATTCACAGCGGTGCCCCTCCAGACAGGCGTCTCCTCATGGCAATTCCTGGATACACACCTGATACTGTCGGTAAAGTACAACGCCCACATCAAATTCGAAACTCTGTCGGGCCCACGACGGTACCACGTCAATTATGTTCCAACCCCGCTCAGCCACATTAGGCTATAAATGTGGTCGAGATGGTTTGCAGAACCATCTGAATCATATTATGTTGTCCCAACCTAACTTGACATAGCTTAGCCTAACTTCCTTTTTGTGTGCATTTTTCAGTTTCATTTTTATTTCACAAGCAAACAACACTTCAAGTTCAATATGAATCCTAACTGAACCATCCCAACCTCTTTTGATGCCTTTTGGAGGGCAAATTAACATGTGAACAATTTAAACTGCAATAATTCCATAGTTTGTTCAATTTGCCATGTCTGTAAGGCAAAAAAATCCTTTCAAAACTTTGGTAACCTTTGATCTGATCTAGGGTCACAAAAGTCAAAACCCCAATAATTTAGCATATACATAAAATAAATTGTAGTAGTTGCATGGCACTGAGTGGAGATTGGTCATGTCAGCAAGCAAGAAATTCAGTTTTAAAGATAGCCCCCTTGGACCTAGCACAAAATCTAGAAAAGTAAAAACCTATTAGGTACATATGTGTCGCATGATGAATTGTCTGTAGAAGGCATATGTGGCTTCACCATGTATTTTGTATGAGTAGGTATGTTCATTGTATTAATATGACAGACTTTGACATCACATAGGATCACACAAATACAAACCTCATACCTTTATGACATTGCGTGTAAAGAAAGCATACGACCTTCAATATACCAGGAGGTGCTGAGTTGACATTAAAAGTAACGTTAAGGATTATACTTTATTACTCAACGTTTCGGCCAGGGGCCATCGTCAGGAGTGATATAAAAATGTCAAGTTTTAACAATTGAAAAAAAAGCACGCCAGCAAAAAAGCGTGCAAAAGACACGTGGAATGCGGGAAAGCCTCCTCAGTGGTGCAGACACTTAAAGAAACTCCAAACCAGAAACAAACTATGCCAAGATAGAATCCTCTGAGGAAGCCCGAGCCGATGGTCCATATACATATCGATACATACACTCACGCACATATATAGACATAGATCCAATATAACGCGTAATACATAAAATATAATTTGTGTTTATGTAATTTAAGTGATATACCAAGACGTCGTTTGTGTGTTTAGTTGCGGCCGTAGATTACGTATGTGTAGAGATTCGAGGACCTTTAGATCAGCGTTGTCCCTGGCTGTTGCTAGAATTTCTACTTTGAAGTTTGTGTTAGTGTCGCTGTGTTCCATGTTATAATGTTTGTCGATCATGTGTTCGCCTAAAGGTGTGTATGCTCTCCGAAGTCTGGCATCTCCCTGCATCTCTGGCATCTGGCTCATTGTACCTATCCCTGATACTACGTTTGGTTTCACCGACATAAAATATTCCAAGACAGCGGTTGCACGTTATTTTATAAACTACGTTTTTCCGCGTGCATCTACCTTTGAGCCCGTTGATACAGGTGTGGCACGTTCTTCTACCAGCAGGGCATGGCGGCATTTCTAGGGCTGAGCGGACCAGGTAAGATTTCAGCGTAGGTCCGCTAGTCCAGGCTACCCTAACATGGTTTAGATGAGACGAACGGATGGCTGCGTTTACCTGTCGACATAGTTGGTCATCGACAAATGGAAGTCTCATGTAAACATAGTTGGGATTACTACCCGCTGGATGCCGACGTTGCCCACTTATCATACTCCTGTTGTGAGGGTGAACAGCACGAGCGGCGGAGTGTACCCGATGTGCTGGGTATCCGTTTTCCACGAAAAGAGTTGTCATCTTCGCAAGGCTCCGCTCGCATGAAATAGTATCGGAGGAGACTCGTGCTGCTCTCCTCATTTGGGATGTTAAAACGGCCTTTTTAGTGGCCATCGGGTGGGCCGAATCATAGTGCAAGATGATGGGGGCTGCCATAGGTTTAAAGTACAGTTCGGTGGTGTAGCTCCCATCAGCCTGAACTACAAACAACGTATCAAGGAAAGGAATCGAACTGCTATGACCAGTGTGTTCTAAGGTGAACTTGATGCTGGAGTGTTGTTGGTTAATTTCTGCAAAGAAGTCGAGCAGAGAGGCCAAGCCATGTGTCCAAACACCAAAAATATCGTCTATATACCTCATGTAGAGAGCTGGTTTCAAATCATATGAAGCTAAGAAGATCGACTCAAGGCGGTGCATAAAAGCAATCGCTAAAGGAGGTGCACATCGGTTACCCATAGCCACTCCTTTTGTTTGCTTGTACATGGAGTTACCGAAACGTATGAGGTTATTGCTGAAAATATGTGTTAGTAATTTCACACAGTCCTGTACCCAAATCCCGAAAAGACAAATGTCATCCAGATTGTCCTCGATTAGACGAATCACAGCATCTATTCCCTCCTTTATCGGAATGCTGCCATATAAATTCTTCACGTCCATGGTGAAAACAATACTGCCTTCCGGAAGTTTGGTAGGAAACGTTTCTTTCACCCTCTGCAGGTACGACTCCGTGTTTGTCAGATGGGCGGGAACCAACGCTAGTATCTGGACCAGAATCTTGCTCAAGAACCAAGATAACTTGTCTAGGGGGTCACCACTCGCCGACACTATAGGGCGCAGTGGAACCTCTAGTTTGTGGTTTTGGGGGAGCCCGTATAATTCCGCTGTGCGGCTGGAATGAGGAAGGAGAGATAACACTGTATCTTTATGTAACTTCCCTGATAAAGTTTCCTTGATAATAGTACATGTTTCGATTTCGAGACGTTTGGTAGGGTTTGGTTGGGAAGAAATGCTCTGATACTCGTCCGTTATTTTCCTGGCTTTTTCAATGTAATCCGTTTTGTTTAGCACGACGAATCCTTTGCATTTATCTGACGGCTTTACTATTACATTATCGTTGTTTTTCATTTCCCGAAGTACTCCCCGCTGTTTCGCATAATCGTCCGACCTTTTGTTCGATGCTTTGTTGTGATATTTATATGCTTTTAGATCTTTTGTTTTTAAATCTTTCAACTCAGATTCTAATTGAGTTGTGGCTCTCGGTGGTTGGTATGCAGGAGTGTCGGGAAACATGGGGCGAAGCTTTGAATGACCTGTGCTAGAGGTGCTTTGTGATAAGCCTGCCTGCGGTACCTGAGGTACAGTTTGCTGTTTTGTCTCCCTCACATTCCTCCACCGCAAACCATAGATCGCCCTTTCTACGCCTGATTCTGCCTTTTCCAAGCAGCTACGATCTACTTTTTGAGCTAACGCAAAATTGGGGCCTTTGTCAGGCAATCCCAATATATCTGAGTCTAGAGGTAACTTACTTAGATTAGACGTGCGATTTGTACGATATTGTTCAGTGCTATCGCCGTTGGTGTCCGTACCGTGGGTGCCAGAAGTAATGCAACTTCCCGAGCTCTCTCCACTGGTAGCCGCGTGGTGAAGTAAATTATTTTTATCCGGGAGTGGCGTAGGTGGTTGGTACGATGAATGTGTACCTCGGTGAAGTTCGTCCTCTTGTGGTGCGCTGCGGTCGGCTGCTGGCCTCACGCCGCAGTTTCTGACTCCAGAAACAACGCTGGAGATCGTCAAACACAGAGACCACCCACGCATGGCCAAAGCCCACCCAAATCTCCAAACAGTCACAACGCTGGGCACGAACGCACTAAACAACGAAGCGCACCAGACCCTGTCCGCACAGCAGCGAAAATCGACAACACTACGTGGTGAAGCACCAACATCACTACAAACAGCTGTTTTCACTGGGCCGCGGTGTTTGTCCTCCTCTGACTCCTCAGGCAAGAGATGACTGGTTTCTAGGGGTAGTGAAGTGGAGTCCCTAGAGCTCTGATTGGGCCGAAGCGTCGAACTGGAGACTTCTTCTTCCGTTGCTGGAACACTTGAGGAAACAGGAGACTCGATCTTCTGGGAATTTTCAGGCAAGCGACTTGGACACGGTACCTGCAGGAGGGTACTTCCCGGAAGACAAGTGCTTGACAGAGTCCCGTGCCCTGGTGCAAGCCCACGGCCTGAGCCGCTGCTGTCTACTAGACTCTGCTTCTGAAGCGATTCAAATTTCTTGACTAACCTTTGTCTGCAAGCGTTTCTTTCAAGACGAAGGAGAGAGTGGCACTGCTCCAACAACCAGCACCAATCTGGACAGCTGCAGGACGAACGCCGCCCCAAACGGCGCAGACTTCTTCTTATATAGGCTCGATGTCTGTAAGCATCAGCAATCTCTTCTCGCAACATGATAGCTTGAAGTTTGCTAACTTGTTTACGGACCCGCTGGCTGCTGGAGCTGTGATGAATTGAAACCTTGGAGACTATGAATCTGGGGTAGAGCCTTTCCTGTCTGCAGTTGATGAGGAAGATGATCCGTTCTTCCACACGTCCTAGCTTTTGATGCAAAATTGCAAATTGGGCCATTTCTTCCGTGAGGTCGCCACTGTTATAACATTGTTTAATACAACGAAGAATGGCTCTTAGATGCTCCTGGGTTTTAGACATTGCGTGTAAAGAAAGCAGGTCGTATGCTTTCTTTACACGCAATGTCTAAAACCCAGGAGCATTTAAGAGCCATTCTTCGTTGTATTAAACCTTTATGACATGTTCAATCATTTTGTGGAGGTTTCAGAAAGCTGAGATTAGCATCTTCTAAAATTAGCTATGTCAGAATGCCAAAAAAGAGCTTTAATAAAGAATTTCATCCTTATACCACGCCAAAGTCACCCAAATTGAAACTAGATGCACTTGATAAACTATGCACATTTCACACATGCCTCATCCCTTGATTAGACATAGCTGTCCCTCTTGTCTGTTTACCTTCCTCATTACAAGTAGGTACAGAGCACGAGCAGGCTATATCTAAAACTATACAGGCCATTTAGGAAAAAATAAGTTGTGAATCACGAAAAGGCTACTACACTTGATGGAAAAGCATAGCACACATCTACCTATCAAAACATTTTGTTGGCAACTATCAACGAAATTTTAAATGTTCCATATATTTCGCTGGTGCCTGTATACGGCCTTGGCTGGTGCATAGGCCTCCTTCCCATGCCAGAAATTCAAATAGGATTTTTCAAAAAAATAAACCACGATGAAATCTCTCCATGGAATGATGAGCCGTATATTTGTGAACACCCGTTTCGGATGACCACATATATGTACAGCTTACATACGTGCGTAAAAACGGCACCACGCCGACGCCTGCTCTCCACTGGCCTCTGTCGGCGTCCGAACCGTCACGTCACGTCACGTCGACAAACGGCGCCCACCAACTGGAGCAGTCCATCTCCTAAGACTGGCGGAAGCACAGGTGCGCCCCCGTGATCTAGCGGGCGGTACATGAAGCGGGACGAAACACCAGCCCCCCCCCTCGGCACCAGGCCAAAACGGGGGTAACTGACAAACCGTAACACGGAGCGGGCACCTAACACACACGCACACACACACACACACAATCACCGAAATAAAACCTGGCACGAGGGCGCCGCGCAGTCGGCCGGAGGGTGACCTCCCGATCGACAGCCGAACGGCTCCGAGTGAGACAAAAGCTGGCGGCCGGCCAACGACGTTAGTAAAACGCCGCACGGCGGCGGATCACACAACTCACTCATCACAGCACGATCGGCTCGGCACTCACTCCGGCACGGCGGCGACGGCGGCCGCGGCGTGGCCAGAGGCGGGCCTCAGGCTGCCGGCCCCAGGCGGCGTGGTCAGAGGCCAGTCTGTCGGGCGGCGGCGCTCAGGCGACCGTCCGGCCGCCTGAGCGCGTCTCAGCGTGATTTTCAGGAGGCCCGGCCCGACCGTTTGTGGCCCCCCGTCGTGATTTTCTTGAACCCTGGCACGACTTTTTTGCGGCCCCAACGTGATTTTCAGGGGCCCAGGTGCAAACTTTTGAGGCCCCAGCGCCATTATCAGGGTATATCAGATATATCCGATATATCAGACACCAAAAGTATCCTCGCTACTTTTTCGGGCTCCCAATGTGATTTTTCTGAGCCCCGGTGCGATTTTTGGTGGACCGAATGGGATTTTTAGGGAGCATGGCGCATTTTTTTCCTGAGCTCGGCGGATTCTTGGGGGCCCCACAACTTGTCAGGAGGGGGGAGGCAACTGCCCACAATGCCCCCCTCCCCTATTCGGCATGTAACTGTGCCATGCAATGATGCAACATAGGAATCCAGGAATAGTTTATCTGTTTCATCACTCACATGTGATTTCAACTCCCCAGTTATCGAGACAGTTTGAGGAAAGTCAAACATCTGCTACATGGATCAGCAAGGATGGATTATAAGGCGACAGGGATATCATGGAATTCATATCACAGTAATTATGCTGCAATACATACCTTCTTCCACAGACTGCTTTGGAGATGGATGCGCTCCTGAAGTTTGGTCAGGGTTGGAGTTGAAGGTGGATGGAGCAACACTGTGAAGGACATAACATATGGTTCAAGAGACTTCTGTTTATATTAACAATACAGGGGATGAAGTAACATTTTCATTAATTGACTTCTATGGTGTCCTGAGTAAGTAGGACAACCGAGATGGGTTTATGTTATATGCATTGTAGAAGCAATGTTATGATGTAGCTTTTATACCTCAGTGGGAATGGCATGGATTCATCCACGTTCACTCATTTCCAAACATACTGATATATCCGTTAACAACAATGCAGGGAGCTATATGATCAACATGGTCGATGTGCCCTAAAGCCCAAATAACTAAGTAACAATGCAGGGAATCTGCTGCATAACATTTTGCCCATAAATTAGCCATGATATATGGCATCATACTTCCCATGCTATTTAGAATAGTGTGCTATATTTTGTGTACAAACACGCTTGCGCTTCATGCGCTTTAAACATGATTCAAGTAAGCACTATCATCGATTTTAAACTTGCAAAAAGAGCGGGCCACCCGGTATTTTGAGTGCCATTTGAGTGAATTTGCTGTCTTGTTAGTGAACTGACCACTTATTAAGATATAAGTACTTTAACTTTGCCTGCTTCTATCATGAAAATTTGTCATGTTCCAATACATCAGAAATCATCAGAATAACTTCTTGTCCACAAACCGGTGTATGCATTTCTATGAATTTATCACATTTTTTACACAAATGATGTAGATCTGATCTGCAAATTTATAACTCAGAAAATGTTATCAGCACAGGATTCCATTCCTGAAAATACAGTACTTTCAACATGTTATTGTTCTTTGTGAAGCAATAAAAGTGCAATGCTCTCATGCAGCGTGCAGATGGAGGTTCATTACATTCACCCAGGGGCGTCGCCACCGGAGGGCAGAGGGGGCAGTCGCCCCTCCTGCCGTGAGACTGGGGGGGGGGGGGAGGCGGCGCCCCCTGAAATTTGAGGAGGCCCTTATCCGGAAATGCGCAGGAACAAAAGGTGAGCAAGGAGGCCGACGAGACAGAAGATAATGCTGTGAAGGAGGACCCAAGTCTGGCAACGAGGCTCCCGCGAAATCTAATCAGGTCCTAATAAGAGGCATAGGATAGAGATTGGGAGGAGGCCCCAGGACGAAAAGGATGCCACCGAGACGGGCAGGAAGCCACCCAGGTTAGACAAGAAGGCTTTCGATGGGTGGCAGGATATTCTTAATTTGGAAAACGAAGCCCCCAAGATGGAAGAGGAGGCCCTTACAATAGAAAATAAGGAATGATAGGAGATATTTCTCCGGACGCAAGAGGGAGCCCCAAGATGGGTAAGAAGGTCTCCACAGGAATGAGAGAAGGCCACTGAGAGCAGCCAGATGAGGCCCACATTTTTGAAGAGAAGGACCCTAGGAGAGAAGATTTGGGACTATGACACAAAAGCACCCTGCTAAGAAGATAATGAGGGTCCAAACACAGGTGAGGAGGCCTCCAAGACGTGAGAGGAGGCCCCGAATTTGAAGAAAAAAAAACGAGTCACCAAGGAGAGGATAGGAGGACCCAGAAATCAAGAGAGTGCCGACAATTGGCACGGAGGCCCCCAAGATTGAAAAGGAGGCCCCAGGATTGCAAAGGAGCCCCCAGGATTGCAAAGGAGACCCCATGATTGCAAAGGAGGCACACATGATTGAAAAGGATTCCCCCAGGATTCCAAAGGAGGCCCCCAGGATTGCAAAGTAGGCCCCAGGATTGCAAAGGAGGCCCCCAGGATTGCAAAGGAGGCCCCCATAATTGCCAAGGAGGCCCCCAGGATTGCAAAGGAGGTCCCAGGATTGCAAAGGAGGCCCCTGGGATTGCAAAGGAGGCCCCCAGGATTGTAAACGAGGCCCCAATACGGGAAAGGATGCCCCAGAAAATGAGAGAAGGCCTTAAGACGGAAGAGAAAGCCAGTGGATATGAAATGAGGTTTCGGAAACGCAAAACAGGCCCCAAAACGGGTAAGGTTCCACCAAGATAGAAAAGGATGATCCAGAAACGTGGCAGGAGACACCTAATTCGGAAGAGGACAGCACAAGATTGGAAATGAGACCCCATGATTAAGGAGGAGGCCCCTAAAATAGGTGAGAAAGGCCATTAGATAAGAGGGATGGCTCCCAGGCGAGAATGAAAGCTCCAAGACGGGTAACAAGGTCCCCAGAAAATGACAAGGGAACTGAGATAGGAAAGGTTGCTTGTAATTTGGAAGAGGAGGTACCTGGGAGAGAAGAGTCCACCAGAAGATAAGAGGCCACCCTTAAAATGGGCAAAGATCGAATCAAAACGCAGAGCAGGAGGCCCCCAAGACGTGAGAGGAGGGCCCTAATTTGAAAAAGAAGGTCTCCAGAAGAGAAAAGGAGACCCCTGCCGGACTCGAGGAGTCCCCCAAGACGGAATAGGAGGTTTCGAATTCTGAAAGAAGTCAGAGTACCATGAGGTGAAAAATTACCCAAAAATCTAGGTATTATCACAGTTTAAGGTAACCACAAGACAGGTTTTACTCACATTTTACCTCCATGAAGCATACAAAGGGGTCAGGTTTGTTTAATTGTGAGAAGAAATGGACGATTTTCTTGCTTGCCATGATTTAAAGTAAAATAAGGTGAAACGTTTTGGTCCACATTGACAAGGAATGCTGGGCTTTCCTTGTCAGGTCCTTTAGGTTTGTCAGGCTTTTGTTGTAAGTTAGAAAAAAATAATTTGTTGGGAAATAATTTTTCTAATTATTTTTCTACAAAAAAAGAAACAGTTCAGGCGAACTTAGGTTAGGTTTTTTAAGTTGAAAATATTTGAGAAAAATGCCTTGAAAATTTCAATTAAAAACAATTAATTTCTTGTATGGGAAGTTGGACTATGTTAGGTAAGGTTACCTTACATTTTGAACATTATTTTTATGCTCTATTTCCTAACTCCACACCCTTTTTTGGTGTTATTTTTACTCCCAATTGAAAAGCATGCATTTGCAGAGGAAAGGAAACTAAACTTGTGCTTTTAGGTGTTTTATTAATATTTTTAATTTAAATTTCCAATGCAATGTTTATGAATGTCACTAAGCTGATGGCACCACTCATTTTCTGTGCAAATGCTTACTTTCCAGGTTGTGGCAAAATAACATTTAAAAACCGGCTTTGAGTTGGGCAACATAGCAATTAAAAGAAATACGTTACAAATGCAACATAACCTAACCTAACTTTGGAGAAAACAATTATAAAACAAAATTGGAACAATATCAAACAATTTATCTGCTTGAAATTTTACAAATGAAATAACCTAACCCAACCTAACCTAACCAGAATTATTATACTTTAAGGTGGTAACAAGACAAGCTCTTACACATTTGCCTCCATAAAGCAAACAAATGGGCTAGGTTTGGTTGTGTTAGATTAGTTTAGGTGTTTTAAGTTGGACATTTTTTGCTAAAATTGTTCCAAAATTTAAAAGAAATGGAGCTTTTTTCTTCAAAAGCAGCTTATGTTAGATTAGGTTAGGTTGGGCTACGTTTTTTATTTTAATAGAAGTATATTGCTTGAACTTTTTAAAACTTGATGTGTTGGTTTTGTTTTTCTCCAAAGGGAGGTTAGGCTAGGCTAGGTTAGGTTAGGTTAGGTTATGTTGCATTTCTTTTTTATTAAAACAAAATACTTTACCCTGTCACCTAATTCAAGCCTTCTTTGGTGTTAATTTGCTCAGAACCTGAAATGTAGGCATTTGTATAGAAAATGAGTGGTCCCATCATCTGAGTCACATTCATAAACATTGCATTAAAATGATACATTCCACGAATTCATAAATCACCTTAAAACACAAATTTACCAAAATGAGCGGTCACGTCATGTTCATCACATTCCTAAACATAGCATTAAAAAAAATCAAGAAATCAGAAATTACCTTAAGCTGTAAATTTACCAAAAGGTGTGCCAGCCCCTGGACGGAAATTCAACACTAGGTGCCGCAATCCTGGGCAGAAAAAGCACTAAGAGCAGTGGAATAAAAATATGAATAAAAGTAAACTAAAAACAGCTCTTCTTGAAGACAAACATGGTAATTATGTGGTATTAACATAGAAACCCTGAGCACAAATCAGAAAAGCATGGACTGGACTTGTTCAAGCTTACCTGCCAACTTCTTCAACTACTGTTCCTTTCGGAATTAAATATCAGCACACTATTTATTCACTATTTAAAATCACACCAATCTGCAGATACATCAGAAGGTGCGAAGTACAAAAACGAATCAGTACGACGTCACATGAGATTGGCCTCCGGATTAAACACCGCGCGCAATTGCACCACAAATGTCTCACCTCCGTCACATTTGTCGACCGCAACCGCAAATTTAGACTTCATGCGCTGGGATTTCTGTAACTGGAATTTTTTCTTTGGATGTTACGATTTGGGATGTTCTGAGGAACGCCCATCACGATTTGTGGCATTTCATGCGCGCTAGTGTCTATCAAGTCTCCAGACACATTTGGTGATGGGCTTTGACCTGGTATAACTTACAAGCAGGTGGTTGTCACTTTTGCAGCTGCCATAGGCCCATATTTCTGAGCTGTGACGTCACGAGTGCGATTGCCAGGCTGCGCCGAATTTCTCCACCGAATTTGGAATATGCCAGATTTCTGCTCGGGTGCGTGAGTAAATAAGTATCGGTAAAGCGACTATAAACTATGTACCGCGTTGCCAAGGATTAAGGTTGCAGTTAGCGTGTTCAATATGTGTGATGGCACGCAGTAATGTTCCTACCTAATTTAACAATGCAAAATAGTGCGGTTGAAAAAGCAAGGTTCTTGGAGAGATTCGAACCCGCCAACTCTGGATCTCGAGTTTGAGTTCATACCTCTGCGCCACACGTCTGGGCGCAGCTGCCCCCGAAGTTTGGGATGCGGGTTGGGCAGGGTGTAAGACAACTTTGACGCTATATACCGCGATAGTTTCGATTGCTAGAGCAAAAGTGGTAGATATATTGGTGAAAGAAAGCGAAGCGATCCCTCTGTCGGTGCCAGAATCATGCGAAATGGCGCAATATAATCCCATATATGGTTTTTCGGAAATCGCAGCAGCTCCCTATACAGCATAGGAATCGGGCTACATCGAACTGGTGACGTCACGATCAATCAGTCCGAAGCGTTCAAATCATCTAGTGACTGTACCTGATTATACTGCCTTGCTTACCAGGTTCGTTTAGGAAGTCTTGTAAGCTACGGCTAATACAGTGTGCATGCAGCTTCTTGCTGCCTTTTTTCTTTCATGGTATCATAAGCTGGCACATATTTGGCTCACATGTGGCTCTTTGTGCAGGTAGAGGCTGGAGTGCTGCGTATCAATATTGAATATATGCGCATTGTCATTGGGATATAGGTGGGTACCTAGGTAAATATCAAGCTTATAGTACGATGGGTTGACTGCTTAAGATAAATATAGTTTGTATATCCACAATCTCAATGAAAACTTATTGTTGTTGATTGGACTGGATTGGGATTGTGTGCAAGTTTGGCTATGACTGGAAATTGAGTGGAATGAATCCAGTTCAAGCTCCATATGCATGTGCTTTTGACATTGGTAATGTGTGCAAGCATCATTATGACAATGCAATTGTTGTCTAGTGGCTTTGCAGATTTTTCGAACAATCTGGCAGCTAATCTCAACATTTTATGATGTAAGTCGTGCTTGCAAAGTGGAAGGAAATCCAACTCCTTTGTTTTTTTCCACAAACTTTTCTATTTTGCAGCAAAAGGTGGAGAGTCAATCCACTATCCAATCCAAATATGTTTCATTTCAGTACAAAATGTGCTGGTTGGCATCAACTGTTTTGTAAGTAGCATGGTGTTTTTAATTTTTTTCCTTTAACTTTCTTCTCAGCATACAAATAGCATAGGGTATTGGGGGGGGGGCAAATCAACTTTGAGGGGGCCAAGATGAACATTGGTGGGACCATGGCCCCCACAAAAGGATACAAATCGACGCCCCTGGCCTGGAGTGAGGTACACAACGCCACCTGCTGCGCAGGAACGCTATGGTGTACCGCCAACATGGATCCACCATGTGCCACGGTTTGGGCCACTACGTCCTTGCGGAAGATGGAGTAACTATTTAAGGAGCAATAGGCTCTGGGTGACAGCTTGGTCTCCTGCAGGCAAACAGCTACGGGGTTTCGTTGAGATAAAATTCCATGAAAGTCGGTAAAATTGGCTCCAAACCCACGCATGTTCCATTGTAAAACTGAAGAGGGCATTCGGTGCTTGACTACGAGTGACTAGCTTTGTGTGTGTGATAATCTGTAGTTGTAAAAGCCAACTTCAGTGATTGCCGTCCGAACGTGGTTTCGAGTTCCAAACGAGAGAGGGCGCCACTGACATTCCAAATGGTGCATCTCGACTCGAACCAAGGGACTGAGTCCGGGGTCGAGAGCGTGGTGACCCATCCTCCGATGAAGAGCCCGACAGAGGAAAACCTCTTCTGGGGTCCCAGTCGGGGCGGGGGCGGAGGAGGGCCCATCTTGTTGACAGACTGACATGGTCCCTCCACCCTGCGACGCGGCAGTGTCCGGCCTTGGGGATGGAGCCTTCTCAGCTCCTTGACGGTCCTTCCCCCGGGCTTTCTCCATCTGAGCGAGCCGTGCTCGCTTGGCTTCGCGGGCGCGCCTTTCGGCTTCTTGGTAGTGCAATCTCTCATCAGAGATTTGAATAGGTCAGTTGGAGCTATTGGACGGCGATGGAGGTGCGGAAGTAGAGGTCGAGGGTATGGGGAGGCTTGGCTCATGGGAGGGGGGAGGATTCAGAAAGGGATGAGGTGGATAGGAGGGACTTGGGGATGGTGTTGGTGCGTGTTGAAAGCGAGGGGAAGAGGTTGGAAAACGGACGGGAAGTGGAAGGCGGGGAATTCAAGGTAGGTGATGTGGTGGATGGAGAGGGACTGGACTTGGCTGAAGAGGACCGAGCAGGCCTTTGACCTCTGGACCTGAGTCCACCCCCCCCCCATCTTCAGTGGTTGATCGCGAGGAGACCGCTGATGGCTCTTCTGAACATGCACTGGTGGTGGGTGGCACTTTGGCCGCGTCGGAGTCCTTTTTTGGTTGGCCACCCCTGCCCCGCCGGCGACGACGGGGGCCATGCGACTCCAAATGATCGGAGGAGAGCTACCAGACGACTTATGAACACCGTAGCACTACCCTGCTCGTGCTGCTGTGGGTGGGCATGTGTGTTACCCGTTGGGGGTAGTGCTGCTGTCTGCAGCGTAAGAAATTGTTGGATGTGTGCTAATGAACATCTCTCGTACTTCACGGAACGAAATGTTGTGGGTGAATTTCAGGGACAATATCTATTTCTCCTTACTGTACGCAGGGCAAGAACGGTCTTACGTGTTAAAGGTTGTGGGTTCGAGTCTCACCTGTCGCTACTCTTCGTCCGCGACCAATCGGCGTGAGAGATTAGCGACGCTACATGACTCAACGGTCGACGTGTCGTAAAATAAATAACCAACCAACCAAAAGGTCTTACGTGGTGTGTGGGGTTTGACCTTGCCCACAATTTACACACCAGCGCTCCTGGGCGCTGCAGTTTTCAGTTGTCAGTAGTGGTAGGGCAGTTTGCGCATGCGGGGCGGTTTCGGCATGCAGGCTTGGTGTGTCCGAAACGCTGACACTGAAAACATTGCATAGGGTTCGGAATGTACCTTCGCACTTTCACACGGACATATCCCACAAGCACTGTATCTGGAAGGGCGTCTGTATTAAAAGTCAAAATAATGTTGTTGGTATGGTGGACCTCGGTTCCCTTTCTCGTACTGATACGCCGAGCCTCTGTCACCCATAACCCAGAGTCCGTCCGTGATATCCGCATCTGAAACATTTCTAAGATCATAGCAGTTTATTATGCCCTTAGACGAGTTTTTTTTTGTGGGGTTCAATACTGATTGTGATAGTTACCTTCCGTCTGCCACTACCTTCTCGTATGCTGTAAGTGAACAGTTTGGTTACCAGCGCTCTCTTCGCGTCTTCTCTCCTCGATAACTCCACTTCTAGCCCCCCGTCACGCAAAGTCTGACACCTGCATGCGACAGACTCGGATGTAACACATCCGAGTCTGTCGCATGGGATTTATGTCACTCGGATGTGTTACATCCGAGTCTGTCGCAACCGTCTCGTCACTGGAACGGTGATAGAGACGCCAGCTGTCTGGCACCCTAACATGCTCGCAGGATAAAAATAGGACATGCGTTGCTGTGATAAATAGTTATGTTTCGAGCACCAATTTGAGGACACGTGGTGCGAAGAAGACTAGAGGGACCAGAAGCAGTATGGTCGCTATCCATACGCCGCTCATCCTCCAGGGACCGGTCTGTGTGGCTCCTGCGAGAAGGGCCGGGAGTTGTGTTTTTGTGTTGATTTGCCATGAAGTACGGTTGGTTTCGGTTCTTCGGTTCAGTTCGGTTCGATACGGTTGGTTTCGCCCGGCCGGGAGAGAAAGACTCACCACCCCGACCGGGATCCAGCACCGCCCACCCCTTGACCCCAGCCGGCCGGGCCGGCAAACACTGGGAAGAACCCCCAGGCCTCCAGCCCGAGGCGACTCGTCACTTAGCCCGTATGGGGCCATACGGGCCCGCCCGCCCCTCCGGGATATCAGAACCAAAGAGGCGTGTTGCTACTCCGTCACAACTAGCACCGTGCGACGGGGACCTCAGCCTCCAGTACTCAGTCAACCCCGGGGGGCGGGCTGAGGGGGCGCGACTACCCCGATAAAACCGAGCTGGTGGGCAGGACCGGGGAAGATATCCTACCTGCTCATAGTAGGGATAGTTGGTGATGCAGGGCCAGGTGAAGGACATGGATGTTGAGATTGGATGGACATTGTAATGGGAGCGTATGGATGGAAGGACGAGTGAGTCACTCTTAGTCAGTCCCCTTACCGGTAAGATGGGAGCCGGATCATTGGGGCACGCAATCTCCCACCACGGAAAGGTGGTGCCTGGTCGGGGGGCTGTTGGGGATGTTTAAAACGGTCAAATATCCGAACGCCCAAATTAAGTAACTGCTCATTGATCCTAACGGTTCAAAATTACTACGGTATCGAGATACCTAGAGATCAAAGCATCAGAGCACGTGCATCATCGAGCCTCTCGAAGACACACCTTATCCAGGTCAGAGGGGTGCCACTTTAGTGGAGTCAGACTCAGGAGTCAGGAGATCGGTACTTACATGTCACGTTGTTTCGGGGATATCACGCGCTTCTTTTGAACTGCATCGACTTGATCACTTTTACCGGTCTTTGTCGTTTCTTATCTGGACGAGGCGTGGATAGCGAATCCGCCCTGACCGGAGCTTCCTAGGCGTCAGTGAGGGCACACTCAGACACCGACTCCTGGATGGTATCCGATATAGCGCACCCTTAATTGGCCCTTGCTCGCAAAACACTTGCAATTATTCGTGTAACTGTCCGTGCACTGCACCGCCACTCCGCACTGCACCGCCACTCCGCACTGCACCGCCACTCCGCGTGCTGCAGGTTCAGGCTGATACTGTCGGCTCGGCCGCAGACCGCACCCTACGAACACCCCACCACGCCAAAAATATGACATTGTTTTCAAATGTCTTGCATGTAGGCAACATTTGATTTTTAATTGGAAACTTAACAAGTGTTGCTTCTCTTGCTTCCACGTGCTAAAGTATTGCATAATGCACCCCATGCACTCAACCTTTGTTGTCGAGAGGTGGGTGGAAGGTTAGTAATTTTTTCTCAGTATAGGTAGCATTGTACGCGCAAACATAAATGTAAAACCACATATTTCTTGTCATTGCAAAGCATTCTAATTCAGTTGTACACATCCAGAGGCACAGCCAAGGGGAGTCACCCCCATCCTCAGCAACCAAGAGAGAGAGAGAGAGAGAGAGAGAGATAGAGATAGAGATAGAGATAGAGATAGAGATAGAGATAGAGATAGAGATAGAGATAGAGATAGAGATAGAGATAGAGATAGAGATAGAGATAGAGATAGAGATAGAGATAGAGATAGAGATAGAGATAGAGATAGAGATAGAGATAGAGATAGAGATAGAGATAGAGATAGAGATAGAGATAGAGATAGAGATAGAGATAGAGATAGAGATAGAGATAGAGATAGAGATAGAGATAGAGATAGAGATAGAGATAGAGATAGAGAGAGAGAGAGAGAGAGAGAGAGAGAGAGAGAGAGAGAGAGAGAGAGAGAGAGAGAGAGAGAGAGAGAGAGAGAGAGAAAACCCGTGTGGCAAAACAGTGATGATCGGGCCGGGCCGGGTCGGGTTCGGATAGTCCAGATGAACGTTTTTATCTATCCATGCGCAAAACCGGGGGCATCTGAAATATCGACTGGGAGGTGAGAGACAAAGCCACCATCAAGTAGTTTCTGCCCATGCAACACAAAACAACTAATATATGAACGTGGATGCTACGCCATTAGGTTCATTTTAGAACTTGTAAAATTAGTCCTGTCGGTGCATTGAAGACACGTTAAACTATCCGTCAAAGTTCTACAGTTCAACCAGAATTCATGGAGCGGACGGTAGGGACATGGTGCAACAATCCCTGCTTAGCAACAGGGTCCTGGTCCACAAAGCCACCACAAGAGTTCTGACAAAATTTATAGAAAAGAAGACAAATTGGGCGGGGCAGCTGTCCCCTGTACTGTCCCCCCCCCAGACTTACCTGCGTTATTGCAAAGCCACGCTGTCCCGGGACTCGGTTTTATGTTCAACACAATTAATTCCACCTCAGACTGTCCATGACCCTCAGCTATAAACACTGCATCTCTCCATGGAATGATGAGCCGTATATTTGTGAACACCCGTTTCGGATGACCACATATATGTACAGCTTACATACGTGCGTAAAAACGGCACCACGCCGACGCCTGCTCTCCACTGGCCTCTGTCGGCGTCCGAACCGTCACGTCACGTCACGTCGACAAACGGCGCCCACCAACTGGAGCAGTCCATCTCCTAAGACTGGCGGAAGCACAGGTGCGCCCCCGTGATCTAGCGGGCGGTACATGAAGCGGGACGAAACACCAGCCCCCCCCTCTCGGCACCAGGCCAAAACGGGGGTAACTGACAAACCGTAACACGGAGCGGGCACCTAACACACACGCACACACACACACACACAATCACCGAAATAAAACCTGGCACGAGGGCGCCGCGCAGTCGGCCGGAGGGTGACCTCCCGATGGACAGCCGAACGGCTCCGAGTGAGACAAAAGCTGGCGGCCGGCCAACGACGTTAGTAAAACGCCGCACGGCGGCGGATCACACAACTCACTCATCACAGCACGATCGGCTCGGCACTCACTCCGGCACGGCGGCGACGGCGGCCGCGGCGTGGCCAGAGGCGGGCCTCAGGCTGCCGGCCCCAGGCGGCGTGGTCACAGGCCAGTCTGTCGGGCGGCGGCGCTCAGGCGGCCGTCCGGCCCGTATCTCAGATCCAGTGTGACGGTGGTCGGCCAAGCAGATCGGCACGGCCGCCCACAGCCGGCTCGGTGGGGTCCACTGTCACGAGCAGTGACGCAGACGGGTCCGCCCAACAGCGACCCGGAGGCCGCCTCTCATCTGTACAGTCGCGAGAAGTCGCGCAGCGCCTGCACCGCATCCTGAGTGGTCTCCGCGCTACCGAGCGGCCAGTTCACGTCAGGTCAGAAGTGCACCGTGTTCTGGAAGGATTGCAAGAAGACCGATTTGGGGACGACGGGTGGATTAGCATGTGTGGTGTGCGCCGATACCCATCTCAGCTCTTCTCGTGAATAGAATGACCTTGACACTGGCCACGCCATCTCAGGAGAGTGCCCTCATCCCCGGTCTCGTCGGTTCTCTCGCAACAAATGAGCAATGGTGTACGACAAAGTAGCACTGCTTGACACAATTACCAATGTGCTGTTTTCGCATCATTTAGAAACAATTGTCAAGTCTCGTCAAATATTGATATGGGTTTGAAAGCCTCTCCGAAGTCATAGTGTTGTGAGTTTTGTTGCAGTCAATATGCTCCGATGAGTGACGTTTAATATTTTGGATGTCCTGAGACCATACAGTCTTCTCCATAATCTGTCCACGATTAAATGAGGCCAATGCTCTCGATTGACGTCCCATAACCCTTTTTCCCCCAAGATACCTTCAACGAATTTCGCTGTCAGTCCTGAACTTAAAGTCAAAGATGAATCTACTTTTAACACGCGCCCTGGAGGGCCTCTGAAAATTACGTGCACTGGAGGGTGGGGGCGCGGATTCCGCCCCCCCCCCTCTAAGACGGCTTCTATTAAAGCTGAAGTAACGAAATTCGCAGGGTGGATGGGTACCGTAGTGAACTCTATTGTGTGCAAATTTCATGACCTTAGGTCAATATCTTCAAGGTCAAATGAGGTCATGTCACCATTTTCTTGTTTTGCGTGGCTTGGCTTGTCATTGTTATGGATCGCTGTGATTGTGTTTAAATGCTCCAAAATGGGCATCAATGATGTTTTGGACATTACTAATGATGCAATACAGATGCTAGACCGGGCATTTGACCTCAGGTCACCTGTATAGCAGCACTTTATCAGGTCAGTTACGTGTTCCAGCTACCGGAACCAGGCCGCCCGCCCGACTGCTCCGTCGGGCAGCTCGGCGCAATCGGTTTCGCGAAGAAAGGAGTGAAGTACATGAATAAAGTATCGAAACGCTTAGGTACACAATGACAAACAGTAGTTTTCAGGATGTGTCGGGAGTAACATGCAAAGCGACATCAATCGCATGACAATCATTTGCATTTATGACAACATTCCAGTCGACCAAGTTTGGTTCCTGTCATGAACTTGACCTGACTTGACATCGGTGACATAACATGACCTTGAAACTATATAGCATAGCAATACACATCAAACAAGTCGCTAGTGTTGCCAAGAACACTTCCCTTTTGCCAATATACGGGAAGCGCATCAGCGCCGATTTTTGTGGTCTGGCGCTGCGAAATCTTTTGACTTTAACTCGAAAAATTTCGGCCGATCTCCGTTTTGCTTGCTTTAAAAGACGCGCCAGACATTTTAACACTCGCACGTCCGGCGGTCCGCGCCAATTTCGCATGTCCGGGGGGGGGCAGATGTCTGCCCCCCCTAAGATCTCGAGGACTATGCTAGGTAGCGACAAACGGAAAACGGCTTGGGATAGCTGGTGGCAAGCTCTATCGCAAGTATTTCGGTCATTTTCTCGCTCAGGTCAATATTTAGGTCGCTGGGTCATCATATGTCAAATTCGACCAGATCGGGTGGGACCCTCAGATATTGGCACATATCTCAGGACCTGTAACAGATAGAAACAAACTGCAAATGCTATTCGACAGCCCTTGAAATGTGCTATCGACATACGCTGTGTAATTTAAGGTCAGGTCAACATATGGGTCACCGAAACAATGACCTCAGGTCAAGGTCATGGGGTAGAGTAGGGAGGCCATGTAATATATCAATCGACACGTCTTGGCGATACAAGCACAATGACGGTAATTTCAGCCTTCTAGCTCAATGCATTGCGATATAATGCGCAGAAATGTGCTAGTGATTTCAGGTGACCTCAGCTGACCTTGGTAGGGCCACTGAGCAAAAATGTCAGCGATAGCATTGCGAATAGCTTCCAACTACACGCCATAACCGTTGGAGGTCATTCCGAGAGCAAATACGTAACCAGGAAACATTTGCATATTTTTCCATAGGCCTATAATGGGTAAGCCATGGCCACGACCTGACCTCAGGTCAACGCTACGAAAAAACCGTGAGATACATATTATAGACCCTGATAAGATCATGACGTGATATAAGTTTGAAATCAATCGCCCAATTATTGTGGGAGTGATGCCACCTAGAACTCGGAGGGACGTTAGGTCACTTCGCCTGACCTGGTGACCTGACTTGAGATGACCCAAGGTCAAACATTTCTGAGGATATGCGGAAAAGACCACTGAGCAGCCATGCGAGGTTTGGCCTTGTTAACCCGATTAGTATGGCGGCAAAGTAGGAAAAACCGCAGGGGGGGGGGGCAGATATCCGCCCCCCCCCCCCGGACGTGCGCGGGTTAAAGCAGGTACGCAAAAATGGCGTATATGGACCGGTAAAATCTGGAGTTTGTACGAAAAACCGGAGGGGTGGTCGAATTTCGCCCCCATTCCCCTCCAGTGCGCATGTTAACAGCTGGAAAATACTCTGCAAGTCATACGTGTAAACAAGTCATACGTGGCGTAAAAGTCCATATTTTCAACTGACCCGGTCCGTTAAACACGGCATGCCACAAATCTGATTCAGGTTTTGGCATCTTTGTAAGAGTCTAGGCTACAATGCTCAGTCCTGCGCTCCATGACAAATGTACTGACTGCACAGCCCAGCTGAAGTTGCCGGTGCCGGGATTTTATGCAGACGTTCATCTTTGGATCTAGTTTGAGGGCTACAGGTCGACGGAAGTCTAAGATCACGTACCATTCGATTCGTTTCAACAACGGCAGCGCGCTGATTTTGTGGTAGCGGCACCTCAATCTCAATTGAAGGAAAATGGCTAGGTGGGAGGATGGCAGCCACCATCTGGGATGACAAGGCTGCAGTGTTAAAATAACAGGTTTTTCGTTAGGTGTAAGATGTCGAAACGCGTACAGTACGATGTCCAAATTCGTCACGGAAGCGATGTTGCATAAAATGCCTTCTGCGCGTTTGAAACTTATTTCTCATCAAATTATGTAATTATATGCGCACGTTTTCTTTTGCATTGAAATACCTAAGTTAGAAATAACTATGTTAACAATAACGACAAAAATTCCTATGACAGCAAATGGCAAGGTATGGACATCATAGGCAATCCTCTTAGCTCGAATTTTGCTACGAGATATTCGCGTATGATGGCCCGTAATGGTGATCATAAATATGATGCTTGTACACGAAATACTGTTCGAAATCAGTCATGGAGACTTTATGAACACTCATCAAAAAGCGCGATGTTGATAAGTCGTTGGAATGATGTGTATTCAGTGCTCGGAAAGTGGTATATTTCACCATATTTCACGAATAATTTATCACTGGAAGGCTGGCAAGATGCGCTCGTTAGATAGGGATGCCCGAGATGCCGGTATGGAAATTGAGGCCGGTTCGCGCAACTAGCATCGATGTTGTATGGTATTACTGTCACGCTATAAGGGTACGACCTGAAACCGGCCAATAATGGTCTCTGTAACTTAAGGAATCATATACCATTGTTAAAAGCACTATCAAGTCGAAGTAGTTCTCCTATATTCCTAAATTTGGTAGATAGATTCCACTGACCTAGTATTACCTAGTATTGACTGACCACTGACCACTGACCTAGTATTGACACCTTATCGACCTCATGCTGGACTTCTCGAATCACCTACCCTGGAGATTTTGTGCCGCTAGATTTCCCAGATTCCTCGGTCTTCCATCTGCCTTCCCCGTCTATTGCGCGTTGATTTACCGAACTGTGCGTGTTAACATGCACACTTTCTTGAACCTCAATATTTTGCTGCATCCGTCATTATTTTTACTCACACTACCCTTTTCTTAGCCGAGAGATTAGCTTCCTGTAATACGTATGAATGCGAAATTCACAATAACCATTGGCTTAATTGGCTGCATTATTTAAGGTAAAACAGTCGATGGGCAGTGCTCATGTGAACCAATATGAACTTCCACGTTCTATGATTTCGTTGAGTTCTTTTGACAATGGTGAGTAATAATTATATTCATGAATTCAGCAACTGGTTGCCTTTTCCAACACTTTCGTTCCAAATGTTTCACTGTGCCCCATTGCAAATGAAAAGGTCAGGTCTGGTTGGGTCTTACTATTTCTGGTTCTACATCAAAGACATTAGTGATATTGCAGACAACGGTGGAGACATGAGAGGAAAGTTGCGAACCAGCAGAAACAACCCGAGTAATAAACATAGCAAGTTGTAAAGCATGAGACGGAACACAGGACTAGCAAGTTGAAACACACTTGTCTATCCTGTGGTAAGGGAAGGATAGCGAGACATATACATCTCAAGCAACGTACCTGCTGTTATTCGCATCTTTCACTGCGATATATCAGTTGTATCATACAAATCTTGATGTAACTGGCAATAACGCCTGAGTTTGCAATCTAGGTAGTGTAGTGGTGCAACTACACAGAGCAACAATTTAAGCTTATCCTGCAATTATATACAAGAAGTACCGGCCCCATGAATATATATATATATATATATATATATATATATATATATATATATATATATATATATATATATATAAATTGCATTACACCCTTGATGGGTGATTCTTATTAACATCTGACGCCGAACCGATCATGAATGAACATGAATGAGCATAAATTAATTCATGAATGAACATGAACACGCAGCACCCACCTGGTGACGGACTTGTGGAACTCCACCAGCTGTTTGTGTGTGGCCGTCACGTTGCCGCCCGCGCTCTCCGTTGGCAAAGACTTCAGGGTCTGCTCCAGCCACCGACACACAGACTGTAACGGAAAGCAGGCACCTACAGACAGACGAACGCACGCGCATGCACAGCGCACGCACACACACACACACACAGTAACGAAGAGCAGTCACACCAGACACACAGACTGTAATGAAGAGCAGACCCATCCCAGACACACAGACTGCGTAACGGACTCCAGTCACCCCAGAAACACAGACTGGAACGGAGAGCGGTTACCTCCAGACACATACTGTAACCGGGAGCAGTCACCTCCAGACACATACTGTAACCGGGAACAGTCACCTCCAGAATAATACTGTAACCGGGAGCAGTCACCTCCAGACACATACTGTAACCGGGAACAGTCACCTCCAGACACACATATTCTCCGATGAGATCCCCATTGGTGGGTACCTATGCACCTGATGCGCACGCCGAACGCTTACAGCACAGTGCACACACCGGTAAGCAATGGTAAATTACTCTTGAGATAGGATGGAATATACCGCTTATTGAATACTCAATCGGCATCCTTTCAAAAGAAACATCGGCCATCGTGTTTCTTGATGTGTATTCATGAAGTCTGTATCCGTCATGTCTAGCAGCATCTTGCTAAGTATCGTGCTTATGCTCACCATTACGGATCGTGATACCCGAACATCTCGTAACACAATTCCAGGCAAAGAACAACCTATGATGTGATCTGTTTTACAATACTAGTTTATAGCATGCATATTTTTTTCTCATTATCGCTAGTATAGGAAACCCTCACTTAGATATGTGCTAAAACAAGCAAAGAAAGCTCACATGTGTGTTGTGGAGCTCAAAATTGAGCTACAAAGATATAAAATGTAGTTTAAAACACCATTGTCATGGCGAATTTCGACATCCTACTGTACTCGCTTCGGCATCTCACACCTAAAGAAAAAGCATTATGTTAACACTGCCCGTACGTGCCCGACAAGTCCGGGGGATACACTACCCCAACAACATCTCGTCGATACCTGGCTTACACATGGCGTACGTACCATACATATGATTATATGTTCCTGGGCGATGCCGGGAAAGCATATGCTTCTTTGTCGAAGGTACTTAAAAAATGTTCTGCACGAGGCACTGCAAGCACGCACAAATTTTGCATAGCTCATGCAATGATACTTGTTGCAAGTATGCATCAAGCATACGCGAAAATGAAATCGGGGTCTGTACGTCACCTTCCAAATATCCCAACACTTCATTACTTTATACGCGCGCACAGCGGGAAATCTGGGTTGGAACTGTCCGAACCAACCGCTGATCTCTCGAGATCATAAGTGGAGGGGACGAGTGGTCTTGGGGTAAGATGCTCGTCTCACAATCGAAAGATTGTGGGTTCGAATCTCACCTGTCGCTACTCTTCGCTCGCGACCAATCGGCGTCAGAGATTGGGGACGCTATATGACTCAACGGTCGACGTGTCGTAAAAACCAATAACCAACCAACCGATCATAAGTGGAAGTAACAGTCGGGACTCCAGCCACCGAAGCCAGAGATCTACATCAGACCAGGGAAAATGTTCTCGAAAACTCAAGAGAGAAGCTCGCGTAAAACTTTGCAGCTCTCCATGACATCAAATTCTCGTCCAGAAGACCAGAAACCATGAAACGCCCCCCCAAAAAAAAGTCCATTCGCACAGATAAGCCTGCCGTCCCAAATATTCTACCTCCGACCACACCATGCTCTTCTCCGATAGGCGAAGCCTGCCTATCCAGAGAAGCTGACCGGCCTCCCCGGCGATGTACACATACCCCACCGGCGACATCCACATATTTCTCCGGCGGCACCCACATACCTCCTTAGCGACACCCACATACGTCTCCGGTGGTACCCACATCTCTCTCCAGCGGCACCCACGTACCTCACCCACGACACCCACATACCTCCCCGGCGGCACCCACGTACCTCGGCCACGACACCCACATATCTCCCCGGCGGCACCCACGTACCTCGCCCACGACACCCACATATCTCCCCGGCGGCACCCACGTACCTCGCCCACGACACCCACATACCTCCCCGGCGGCACCCACCGGTCTGTCAGTGAGCAGCGTCTCCATGAAGACCTCGCCGATGTCGGGGATCATGAAACTGGCCACGCAGAACAGCGACGCCTGCACAAGGTTGGCCACCAGCGCGGCGCCCAGTTGCATGAACGCGGCCCCAACCAGCTGGTGGCGCTGCTCAAAGTCGTCACGCTCCCCGTGTTTGCGGCCCCAGCGTAGCAGCTCTGCCAGGTACTTGGTGACGGACGCGTTGGCTTCCCTGCAGGACGGCGAGGTCCGTCACACTGGTCGCAGCTGATTGCGTCGCCTCCATCAGGCGCACCTAGATTGATGGCCGCCACAGCAGTAGTGAGACGCGTAATGCTACTGCATCAACAGACCAGGAGAAATTTAGTGAGATCTAACTCGGAAGTCTCAAAGGAAAACTTGACGAAGGAATATTGGACTCGACGCCATCGTTAGATGGAGAATCTGTGAAGGAAAAATTTAGATGACACTTTTTGGATGGGAATTTCTTTCCAATCTATTGCTTAAAACATTCCTAGATTTGGCATCCTGTTTTGCTTGTATTGAAGGCGTGAATACCTGATACCCGGTACAGGAACGTTCAGGTACCCACCTCAGTTTCACCTGAAAATAAGGATCACAATTCCGTGCGTGTATGTGCATGTGTACATGCATGTGCGTGTGTGTATGTATGGATATTATATATCTTGCTAAATCATACTGGGGCATGATGAATAAGTAACGAAAGAGAGTACACAATCATTCCAACGTTTCGGCTTTATTACCGAAGGCAGTAAAGGCAATACAGGCAATAAAGTTGAAGGCCTTATTGCCAAAACGTTGGAATGATTGCCTACTCTTTTTAGTTCACTTTTCACCATATCATATATATATATATAAAGACAGACACTAGATAGCGGGCAGTTCACCTGTGGTCTAGTGTGACGGCTGTGACTGTCCGCTCACCTGTGGTCCAGTGTGACGGCGGTGACTGTCCACTCATCTGTGGTCCAGTGTGACGGCTGACTGTTCACTCACCAGTGGTCCAGTGTGACGGCTGTGACTGTCCGCTCACCTGTAGTCCAGTGCGACGGCGGTGACTGTCCGCTCACCCGTGGTCCAGTGTGACGGCTGACTGTTCACTCACCTGTAGTCCAGTGCGACGGCGGTGACTGTCCGCTCACCTGTGGTCCAGTGTGACGGCGGTGACTGTCCACTCATCTGTGGTCCAGTGTGACGGCTGACTGTTCACTCACCTGTGGTCCAGTGTGACGGCTGTGACTGTCCGCTCACCTGTGGTCCAGTGTGACGGCGGTGACTGTCCGCTCACCTGTGGTCCAGCGTGACGGCGGTGAATGTCCACTCATCTGTGGTCCAGTGCCGGGGACGAGTGGTCTAGGGATAAGATGCTCGTCTCACAATCGAAAGGTTGTGGGTTCGAGTCTCACCTGTCGCTACTCTTCGCCCGCGACCAATCGGCGTGAGAGATTGGCGACGCTACATGACTCAACGGTCGACGTGTCGTAAAACCAATAACCAACCATGTGGTCCAGTGTGACGGCTGACTGTTCACTCACCTGTGGTCCAGTGTGACGGCTGTGACTGTCCGCTCACCTGTGGTCCAGTGTGACGGCGGTAACTGTCCGCTCACCTGTGGTCCAGTGTGACGGCGGTGACTGTCCGCTCACCCGTGGTCCAGTGTGACGGCTGACTGTTCACTCACCTGTGGTCCAGTGTGACGGCTGTGACTGTCCACTCACCTGTGGTCCAGTGTGACGGCTGTGACTGTCCGCTCACCTGTGGTCCAGTGTGATCGCTCACCTGTGGTCCAGTGTGACGGCGGTGACAGCCAGTCGCGTCACGTCTGCGGCATGTGGGTGTTGCAGGAACGGCAATGTGACGCGCTGCACCAGTCGCGTGCACAGCCGGAAGAGGTCGTCCACGGTTTCGGGGTGTTGTCGCAGACCGTCGGGCCCAGACAGCTGCGGCAGCGCCACCGGCAGCAAGGTGTGCAAGGTGGACAGCAGCGGCGGCACGCAGGCAGGCACAGCGGCAAACTCATCCACCATTACCTGACGGCGGCGCAGCAAACCGATCACAACTCAACAGCTGGGGCGGTCATCCACATCCACCGACTACAGCTAAGGCGGCCATCTTCACACAACTGAATGTAGCTGAGGAAGCCACCCTCACACAACTGACTGTAGCCGAGGCAGCAGGGCGGGTCATACTCCGGTGCCAAAATGAATTTCAAGGCAATTTTAACATGAGGGGTGTCTAAATCATGTAGTTTTTTTTCACTAGGAACTCAAATTCAGAGTTGATTTTTGGAGATGATAACTCTAACCTACATCAATCATGTAGGGTTAAATCGCAAATTTTACCCATTCGAGTCCCTTTTTAAGATATTTAAAGATATAAGGGAAATAATGTATATTGACACAGTCAAATCAAGTTTACATCTTTATTAACAGGTGAACTGCATGCACATCACTGGATACAACTAGAAGGCACAATTCGTGACTTCCTGAACTCTGCCAGGTTGCACAAGTCTTGCTTTGACTCATTCTTGGACATCAGCCTCCTGAGCCCTGATCCCTCCATACCACTCTTTCTCTGCGAAGTACTTAGCAGAAGCATCAGTGACCATATTAACAACTCTCAATAAGTCGTGTGTGGCAAGGACAGCTGAGCACCTCCATGGGGGTGTTGATGAAGCTCTTCATCTCTGAGTTGCTCAGGGAGCAGATGACAGGTGGCTCTGACACAAAATCTGACCAGCTGATCAAGTCGACAATGTTGAAAGCACCACGATTGATGCCAGGTGCCCTTCAGGTTCTGACATAGAGGTCCCTCAGCTGAGTGTCTGGGTCCTCCTCTTCCCTGATTGCGACCCTCTCCACCCCCTCAATCCTCTCCTTTTGATCCTCAGAGCACAGCAGTGTTTGGATGATGGCTTCACTGTGGGCATGTCAAGCAGATACTCTCACAGTCGGCATCATAAGGTCCAGCACCTCCTTCCCTTGGGACTTGAGGCAGTCCAGCTGAAACATGTGTCTAGGCCCTTCGACCCAGGAGTGTTTGACCTTCACAGTGAACCAACATGGATAGCGTAGTCCAATGATGAATTGCACAATTAATTGCAGGTTCTTTCCTTTACGTCCGTGCTTTGACACCCAGAGCCTGATAAGTCTGCTCGTTGTAATGAACCAACGGCTGTGGTTCACTGGTTCAATCTCGTTGTTATTGGGGTTTAGGGGCGCATCAACTGGCTGGTTCAATCTCCAACAGGGCTAACCGTCCAGGTATCACTATCCCTGACTGCACAGACAATCTTAGAGCCATAGTGTTGATCAGTTGAGATATCTTGAACCTTGTTAGAGCAGCTTGATCAGTGAAGGGCCAGCAAAGATCCGGAGAAGTTTGGATTTATATCCAAGTATGTAGCAGAATCAAGGAGCTTTCCTATTGGCTCAAAAATGTGTTGTTTGACAGAGTATGGGCATCAGGGTCAACGAGACGACGCAAGGGAAGTTCACCAGTGTGCTGGCTGCACACCAGCCAGTGTGCTGGCTGCACACCAACCACATCAGCTTTCTCCCCAGGTGCATCTCCAGCTTCCGCATTACTTCAGCATTCGTACCAGTGTTCACATTTGTTGAGTCTCCTCCAATGGCCCACAAGGTCTTATCAAAACCACTGTCTTTCAGGCAGGAAAACAGGACCTTGGCAATCTACTCAGCATGTGACTCCCCTTTAGTTCCTTTCTCTGAGGTCAAGTGGAGCAAATAATATCTGCCAGGTTCACTAGCAACATTATAGTGTTCTCTTCTGATCTATGCAGGAAAATATTGGTCACTGCCCTCAGCTTCCATCAAATCCATCACCACACTGGTCGGATCAATCCGCTCATTAATGAGGATGCAGGATTGGAATCTCATCACAGTTCTTCTGTACCTTCGCTGCAGGCTCACGGGCAATTTCATGGATAAGTCCAACTTCAGGAACAAAGCCATCCTCAGCACCACTTCTCTCCAATCCCAGACCCCAGCCCTGATCTGTCTGATCTGATCTGATTAGCCCTGACTTCCAATTTGGTGGGATCCTTTACGTCCAGCCTTCTCTTTTTTCCCCTTGATGGAGGCAGGATCTCTCGCAAGACACTTTTCTTTCTACTACAGGAGCAGTTAATGTGGGCTTGAATGATATAACAGATAATTTGGCACTTGCAAGTCAAAATATCAAATACCATGTCTAACTTGACTACGGACCTCGCTTTGGCATCAAGTTTCCCCTTCCCAAGAGAACACTGTACTGCCGAATTCCGGACCTCAATGAACTTGGACATGATGATCACATTTCCATTGATAACAGGTGGCCTGAAAAGAGCATTAGCTTTGCCCCACTGACAAATCAGACCAGGTAGATGTCACTCACAACCTGGTCCACTGGGTAGTTCTCCTGTCATCTTCACCCTCAAATGTCTCCCTCAAGTAGACGCCATACCCCAGGATATCCTTCCCAGTTGGCGATTCAGAAACGAACAGCTTCCACCCATCGCCAAAAAGATTACTCAGATGAGAACTTGATGTATTGCTTGTTCTGACTTGAAAAATTTATTTAAATAGTCCATAACTCAACATAACATCATGCAATGTTAATGCAATTCGCACTTATTCCATCCCTTCCCTCCTGGAACAAAATGTCGGACTGGACTCCCCTCCCCAAACCACAGACCACACAGAGCGACGCGTAGTGACTTCACTTGTATATTGCGCCACAAATATCCCCGCACCACTTATAATTTGTTCGCCAAGAATTTATGCGCCTGAGAGCGTCAATTAAAAAATTGAATGGGCTAAATCATTTAAATTTACATTTTCACTTGATAAACCTCTTCAAAAGACCCATATTATGATTATCGCTGAGATAGATGGAACAAGAAATCAACTTCAATTCATCCGGGGAAAATAGCAAGATAATCACAAATTTTACAATATTCAACTGCAAATTGATTTGGTTAGGGTTATCAGAATTAAAAATTAGTCAGAATTGTGTTGTACACACCAAACTACATTACTTGAACACCCATCGAATGGGCGCTAAATGACCAAACCTGGTCGATGCGCCCTAAAACTTAAATAACCAACCAACCAACGAACACCCATCGCAATTAATTTACAACAAAAAAGTATGTCCCACCCTACTGAAGCAGCCACCCTCACACAACTGACTGTAGCTGAGACGGCCATCCTCACACAACTGACTTTAGCTGAGGAAGCCACGCTCACACAACTGATTACCTGAGGGAGCATCCATAAACAATGACTATCTAAGGCGGCTTTCCACATAATTAACTGTAGCAAAGGCGGCCAGCCTGATTGTACACAACCCTAATAATAGTCTGTAGCTGAGCCGACCACCTACAATACACAATTGACTCTACTGCTGGGGTGGCCTCCTACGCAACTGACTACTGCTGGGGCGGCCTCCTACACATCTGACTACTGTTGGGGCGGCTTCCTACACAACTGACTACTGCTGGGGCGGCCTCCAACACAACTGACTACTGCTGGGGCGGCTTCCTACACAACTGACTACTCCTGGGGCGGCCTCCTACACAACTGACTACTTCTGGGGCGGCCTCCTACATAACTGACTACTGCTGGAACGGCCTCCTACATAACTGACTACTGCTGGAGCGGCCTCCAACACATCTGACTACTGCTGGAGCGGCCTCCTACATAACTGACTACTGCTGGAGCGGCCTCCTACACAACTGACTACTGCTGGGGCGGCCTCCAACACAACTGACTACTGCTGGGGCGGCTTCCTACACAACTGACTACTGCTGGAGCGGCCTCTTACACAACTGACTACTGCTGGAGCGGCCTCCAACACAACTGACTACTGCTGGGGCGGCCTCCTACACAACTGACTACTCCTGGGGCGGCCTCCTACACAACTGACTACTGCTGGGGCGGCCTCCAACACGACTGACTACTGCTGGAGCGGCCTCCTACACATCTGACCACTCCTGGGGCGGCCTCCTACACAACTAACCATAGCTGAGGCGGACATGAACACAACTGACTGTAGCTCAGGCGATCACCTACAGAACTAACTATACTGCTGGGACACAACTAACTGTAGCGGAGGTGGACAAGTACATGATTGACTGTACTGCTGGGACGGCCACCTGCACAACTGACTGTAGCTGAAGTCGCTACCTTCCCGCAACCTATTTTCACTGACAATAGATCCAATTAAAGCCGCGGCCACACCGGCCGGCCAGGCGGGAGATAACCAGAAGCCGCGGCCACACCGGCCGGCCGGGCGGGAGATAACCAGCAGCCGCGGCCACACCGGCCGGCCGGGCGGGAGATAACCAGAAGCCGCGGCCACACCGCCCGGCCGGGCAGGAGATAACCAGCAGCCGCGGCCACACCGGCCGACCGGGCGGGAGATAACCAGCAGCCGCGGCCACACCGGCCGGCCAGGCGGGAGATAACCAGCAGCCGCGGCCACACCGGCCGGCCGGGCGGGAGATAACCAGCAGCCGCGGCCACACCGGCCGGCCGGGCGGGAGATAACCAGAAGCCGCGGCCACACCGGCCGGCCGGGCGGGAGATAACCAGAAGCCGCGGCCACACCGGCCGGCCGGGCGGGAGATAACCAGAAGCCGCGGCCACACCGGCCGGCCAGGCGGGAGATAACCAGCAGCCGCGGCCACACCGCCCGGCCGGGCGGGAGATAATCAGAAGCCGCGGCCACACCGGCCGGCCAGGCGGGAGATAACCAGCAACCGCGGCCACACCGGCCGGCCGGGCGGCAGGTGATCAGCAGCCGTCGCCCATCACCCCTGATCTCACGCACCGACGCCAGGTAGATGAGACAACTGTGCTGGCTGGAGGCGTAGCTCTCCAGCAGCTGAGTAGTGATGGGAGTCAACAGGGCGGCCGCCTGGCTGCCCACGCAGCGGACGGCGAAGCGTAGACAGCGACAACAGCGCTCCATCACCCGGCCGTCCGGCTCAAATCGCCGCATCACGGCCGACAGCACCGGCCACACCTGCTGCACAACACACACGCATACTTGGTGCAGTATCCGACTGCTGTAGAGCACACCCACACGTACCTGGTGTAAACCATGTACACGACTGCTATGGAACACACACCCGCGCGCGCGCACACACAGACACACAGACACGCACGCCACACAGACACACACGCACGCACGCACGCACGGACACGCACGCACGCACGCACGCACGCACGCACGCACGCGCGCACGCACGCACGCGCGCACGCACACGTACACGCACACGCACACGCACACGCACACGCACACGCACACGCACACGCACACACACACACACACACACACACACACACACACACACACACACACACACACACACACACACACACACACACACACACACACACACACACACACACACACACACACACACACACACACACACCTGGTGTAGCACACATACATATATATATATATATATGCCTGCTCTAGTACATACACATACATATATACATACAGACACATGCCTGATGTGGGACACAGATGCATGCCTGCTGCGTTATACACAACCGCACGTGCTGTGGTACTCACACCCACCTAATGCAGTACACACATACATCTGATGCAGTGCAAAAACACTTTGTACCACATGGAGCATCTGCTATAGCAGACATACCTGATGTAGCACAAGTATGCACTCACCATAGTGTACACTCCCAACATTTCTATTTAGTTGTTTGGGCTTAGAGTGCATACGGCACCGAGGCTATATGACGCAAAAACGGATACATCAGTTACTGCCATATGTGTTGTGGCATGCACGCAACGCTCGCCTCAGCTCTGATCAGGAGCGAACTTACCCGCCACAGGACACAAGCGCAAAGACACCAACACACCAACCTGATAAAAACTGATGTGCAATTGTCATGCTAAATAATACAAGCATAAATCAATAAAATAGAAAAGACATCGCTAGCCAGGTAGATCCCAGTCCATTCTGCCAGAGCATGGCATTACACACTGCACAGGCGCGCACGACTGGTCTAAATGTCCTTCCACCCAGCAACCAATCACGGGTACTGTCGAACCACAACTCTACAACACCACACACTCCCTGGACACGCTACCAGACACGGCATATGTCTACTGTCTCCCATACACATACCCTGTACCCTGCCCACCTCAGTGGCCGTGTCCTGGACACGCTACCAGACACGGCATATGTCTACTGTCTCCCATACACATACCCTGTACCCTGCCCACCTCAGTGGCCGTGTCCTGGACACGCTACCAGACACGGCATATGTCTACTGTCTCCCATACACATACCCTGTACCCTGCCCACCTCAGTGGCCGTGTCCTGTCCACTTCAGTGGCCGTGTCCTGTCCACTTCAGTGGCCGTGTCATGTCCACCTCAGTGGCCGTGTCATGTCCACCTCAGTGGCCGTGTCCTGCCCACCTCAGGGGCCGTGTCCTGCCCACCCCAGTGACCGTGTCCTGTCCACCTCAGTGGCCGTGTCCTGTCCACCTCAGGGGCCGTGTCCTGCCCACCTCAGGGGCCGTGACCTGCACACCCCAGTGGCCGTGTCCTGTCCACCTCAGTAGCCGTGTCCTGCCGACCTTAGTGGCCGTGTCCTGCCGACCTTAGTGGCCGTGTCCTGCCGACCTTAGTGGCCGTGTCATGTCCACCCCAGTGGCCGTGTCCTGTCCACCTCAGTGGCCGTGTCCTGTCCACCTCAGTGGCGTGACGTGGCCGAGTCGGTGGGGCTCTCCTTACCTCCTCGAAGACGGCCTTGCACGGGTGGATCTGGCCGTTGGTGACGTCTGGCTGTGTGTGTCGGAACACAGCGGCCAGTCGGTCCAGCCACAGGACCGGGTCGGCGCGTGAGCCTTTGGCCGGCCGCACGCCGCCCACCTGTTGGCCCAAGTCTCACCAGTCACAAACACCGCCAGCACAGTGTAACGGCCAGCACGCATACACACCACCAACACAACACATTCTGATATGCTTTCGAGGTTCTTGGAATTAAGAGGGTTAGCTCTCCCAAGTGGTGGCTGGATAAATTAGACTTTGCTTTATTTCGCAAACGATGATGGACATTGCAAATTCAAATCAAACACTGCACCAAATATGCCTATGCATGCCTGTGCCTGTATCGCTCACAAACTACAATTGTCCTCCATATATAAGGCATCAACATTCCGACACAACAATCAATAACAAATAAGCACAAGAAAAAGACGAACCACAACCATGGTTATGTTATATCCTTGTGGATGGGATTCAGAAGATACTGCACCCGATATAGCGTAAGAGCCAACACGGATATAGTCTTGACAATAGCGGTCGTCAGACACACTCGACGTTGTGATGAGTGGAACGGCCATTGCGGGCAGTCTGGACACAATACCGGCCACCACGGACATAGCTTGGACAATACAGTCGTCGTCGGACCCATCCGACATAGCGTAGTGGCCAACGTAGATACAGTCTAGACACAATACCGGCTAACACGGACAGTCTGGACACCACAGTGGTGGTGATAGACACATCCGGCATGGTGTAACAGCCATGACGAACACAGTCTGAACACAATACCGGCCATTGTGGACAAATACAAAGACACAGACATGTATTCCGGCCATCCACAATGGACTCGTTGCTATTATAGCCTATTATCGAGCTTGGAAACGAAGGTTATCAGCAGATAAGGGCTGTCACAGGTGTACATGAAAATTTGTTCATATCAGAGGCACGGAAAGAGTAAGCAGGTATGATCAGAAGTCAGCAGGTATGTGTCAGAAGTCAGCAAGTACGACCAAAGCAGTCAGTCCAGTCTCACGCACAAATGCAATGCAATGCACAAGTCTAGACACCACAGTGAGTGGTCGTAACATACACATCTGATGCGGTGTCACGGCCACCACGGACAAACCCGGCACAGTGCAGCGGCTATCACGATTACGCTGTGACGACCAGCAAAACACACCTGCAGCACCAACACCACTGGCGTATGCAGCGCTGCAGCACCGTTATTTAGTAACTACAGTACTCCACTCGTTCAGGGTAGGCCGGTGAAGAAAGAGTGAGGACGCAAAAGCGAAATGACACACATTCAGGTGTCAGCACGATGCTGATAAAAGGTGAGAGGAGGGACAGATAAAAAGCGGAAGGGCGAGAGGCGGTGATAGAGTGAGGGAAAGGACGGAGAAGAGATGAGAAAGAACAGAGAAGAGGGAAGAGACAAGTGAACAGATAAAAAAGGAGATAGGAAAGGACGATGATGACATGTGTAGGCTCATAAGGCACGCCCAACACTCAAGCAATCATCTTCTTCATCCCTTGTTCATGGTTCATTGTCCGTGCCCAACATCCCTGGTTTCATCTCAGTGTGGGCGCAGCATGACCTGAGCAGTCGACGCGACGTGAAACCCAACTAGACCCAACTCTTCTCGGTCGCCTTTGATCAACTCGAGCAAGAGCCGTGGTTGTTCTGAACTATTGCGCCATATATGTGGCACGTATTTCGCCAATAACAAAAATGTGTTATACTGTCAGCCTCTCGTCGCACCCGCTACACACTAGAGCATCCCGATTGGAAAGGTAGAAACTGTGCGTAGCGTAGCTATGCCGAAGCCTCAATCTGCAAAGGACAAAACGTGTTTTCCTTAAGACGATCTTCCACACCCTAGCTGAGGTCAGATAAGAGAGGACAGAGAAGGGAGGAGATGAAAGGAAAAGGAAAAAGAAGAAACAAGAGAGAGAGAGAGAGAGAGAGAGAGAGAGAGAGAGAGAGAGAGAGACAGAGACAGAGACAGAGACAGAGACAGAGACAGAGACAGAGACAGAGACAGAGACAGAGACAGAGACAGAGACAGAGACAGAGACAGAGACAGAGACAGAGACAGAGACAGAGACAGAGACAGAGACAGAGACAGAGACAGAGACAGATACAGAGACAGAGACAGAGACAGAGACAGAGACAGAGAGAGAGAGAGAGAGAGAGAGAGAGAGAGAGAGAGAGAGAGAGAGAGAGAGAGAGAGAGAGAGAGAGAGAGAGAGAGAGAGAGAGAGAGAGAGACAGAGAGAGAGAGACAGAGAGAGAGAGAGACAGAGAGAGAGAGAGACAGAGAGAGAGAGAGACAGAGAGAGAGACAGAGAGAGAGAGAGACAGAGAGAGAGAGAGACAGAGAGAGAGAGAGAGACAGAGAGAGAGAGAGACAGAGAGAGAGAGAGACAGAGAGAGAGAGAGACAGAGAGAGAGAGAGACAGAGAGAGAGAGAGAGAGAGAGAGAGACAGAGAGAGAGAGAGAGACAGAGAGAGAGAGAGAGAGAGAGAGAGAGAGAGAGACAGAGAGAGAGAGAGAGAGAGAGAGAGAGAGAGAGAGAGAGAGAGAGAGAGAGAGAGACAGAGAGAGAGAGACAGAGAGAGAGAGAGAGAGAGAGAGAGAGAGAGAGAGAGAGAGAGAGAGACAGAGACAGAGAGAGAGAGACAGAGACAGAGAGAGAGACAGAGAGAGAGAGACAGAGAGAGAAAGACAGAGAGAGAGAGACAGAGAGAGAGACAGAGAGAGAGAGACAGAGAGAGAGAGACAGAGAGAGAGAGACAGAGAGAGAGAGACAGAGAGAGAGAGACAGAGAGAGAGACAGAGAGAGAGAGACAGAGAGAGAGACAGAGAGAGAGAGACAGAGAGAGAGAGAGAGAGAGAGAGAGAGAGAGAGAGAGAGAGAGAGAGAGAGAGAGAGAGAGAGAGAGAGAGAGAGAGAGAGAGAGAGAGAGAGAGAGACAGAGACACAGAGACACAGAGACACAGAGACACAGAGACACAGAGACACAGAGACACAGAGACACAGAGACACAGAGACACAGAGACACAGAGACACAGAGACACAGAGACACAGAGACACAGAGACACAGAGACACAGAGACACAGAGACACAGAGACACAGAGACACAGAGACACAGAGACACAGAGACACAGAGACACAGAGACACAGAGACACAGAGACACAGAGACACAGAGACACAGAGACAGAGAGAGAGAGAGAGAGAGAGAGAGAGAGAGAGAGAGAGAGAGAGAGAGAGAGAGAGAGAGAGAGAGAGAGAGAGAGAGAGAGAGAGAGAGAGAGAGATAGTGATAGTAATTATACAATTAGAGTGGATACTTGCCACATCTATCGTTTGTTGGAGAGGAGCTAGTTGACACTTGCAGATCTTGCCAATCATCTCAGGTATGGCGCCAATGGGCATATTGCCGACCACCTGCAGGCATGCATCAAAACATTATTAGCTCATATTGCGTGCATACTGTGTCACTGTGTACTGTACTTTAGTGCAATGTGTACTGTACCATAGTGTACTGTTACTGTGCACTACGCTTGGTGTACTACTACTGTATACTATCTTTTAGTGTATTATGTGCATTGTGTACTGTACTGCAGTACACTGCGTCGTTGCGTGCTGTGTCACTGATAAAAATATGTGGGCACTGAATGTTCCTCGGGCACTGCAGCAGGAATCAGTCAATGTTGTCAATACTGATCGTGCTTTAATTCCTACATACATTACGCTCAGCGTAAATTCCATTCAGCCAATGCAACAGGAAACCAGTCCATGTTGAATACTATCCTGTAGGCTTAGATGCATTACGCTTAGCCTAAATTACATCTTCGTGTCCGCAACGGAAGCGCAGACAGCATAAACACGAAACACAGTACGGCAACGGTTTCTGTGGGTCGGTGACGCTCGCTACCTTGGCGGTGCCCTCGAGGATGCCGACAGCCGCCTCTGTGGTGATGCTGAAGGTATCCAGCGACTGGACGATCTGCACCAGACCGGCCAGGTGGCCAGTCATCTGGCGGTCACACTGGCCGCAGATTGACTTGAGCGCGCGCGCCGACACTGTAGCCAGCTTCTCCACACGCAGTCCGGCCAGCAGGAAGTTGAGCACGGGCTCTGCGAGTTGCCGGCAGCGGCATCAGATGGTTGCCGTCACAGCACAGCGCGGCGCCAGCTGGGGGGTGGTGGAGAAGGGAGGTACTGACAATAGAGGACTGCTGACAACAGCACAGCTTCCAGTGAAGCTATCCTGCTTAGTAAGGACATCTAGAACCAAAAAAATACATATTTTTGGTCTACGACTATCACGTGAGATAGGGTTAGGTACGGCTGTACGGACGGCTCTTAAAATTCCCATTTAGATGTTTCGAAATTCCACCTTAAAAATAAGCTTGATGATCAGACGACTAAAAGCGAAGACAGATGTTTTTTACGAATTGGATTGATCAGCAATGGTTAATTTTTAGCACACATACCCAACATGTTGTCCTTGGTAGATAATTATAATGGAGCAACAGAATGGCCCTTTGGATGAAACAGTAAACTACAAACTCCAAGCACCTCCGCCAGGTATTGGTTCAATTTTCAATTATACAAATTATACAATACACACGTGGTACTTCCCAATAACTAATTGTAATCACAAAAAATAGCTTGTATCAAATCCTTTTTCATTCTAAATAATGTGATGTTGGCTACGGATATGCAAATTCATGCACTTTTGGAAGTTTCTGGTCCGATGTTGGTTCACTTTTCCCACTTCCCACACCAAAACACATTCGATTTCCCCATCAATACATGTCTGACAATGCCCACAAATCGAGAATTAGAAAAAAATACTGGGTTAAGGGGTGACGGTAGTGGTGGGGTGGGGGATCATCAGACTCGAGGACTTCCTGTCGCCAAAAAGTGCAATGTTTGGTTGCGAAGCTATTAGCCACTGATGTACACTATACAATTTACCATGCAATAGTAAATCTACTTTTACTTTTCAGTTACTATTTTCTACACATGTGATTTACACTGTGCACTTTACTTACTATATGCTACTTTTCCTTTTCATTTGCTACTTTCCTATATAAGATGTTATTCTCCTCAACAACTCGAACATATACTCCGGCTGCCAATCAAACTTTACCCAAGATGGTGGAGTGTTCGAAGATCCACTCCGACAAGCCGTTGAGCAGGTTGATTGCCGTGTACCGGAGTGCCACGTGGACGTTATCGGGCAGGGCCAGAACTGCCTGTACCACCTCAGGCACCACCTGGTCCTGCCGGCTACATGTCACACGAAATCAGATGGAGACCTGTGCCACCTCAGGCACCACTCGGTCCTGCCGTTACAGATCAGATCACACGAGGACAGATGGGGACCTGCACCACCTCAGGCACCATCTGGTCCTGCCGGCTACAGGTCATTGGAGATCAGATGGGGATGTGCACCACTTCAGGCACCGTCCGGCCCTGCCAGCTACAGGCCACACGATGTCAGACAGGGAACTGCATCACCTACATTTTACATCAGCAGCATCTGCCCCTGTCCCATTGATCAGCCGTTTGGTGAAACCGCACCAAACTGAGGTGAGTTATGGTCATTCCCACCGACACGTGAAACAACCATGGGTTCTTTGACGACGCATTTCACTGCCAGGTCATATAGCGTCGCCAATTGGTTGCGGTTAATCGTAGGTAGACTTGGTGATCCCGCCGGTTTCGGGATTCGAACCCACGATCTTCCGATCAAGAGTTGAACGCCGTACACCGGTCAAGGTACCGAGTACGCTCAGCGGAGGTGCCGTGGCGACTGCCTAGCTGGAGCCCAAACTTGACTAGCAGGACCGACAATATCGACCGCGCCCGTCAGATGCGGAAAAAAACGCCGCATCTCATTGGCGGCATGTTGCCGGCCTTCTCCACATGTCATGTTCAGGCAGTAGCCTATCGAGACCGAGGTCCTAGTCATTATGCCATAAAAGCACAAAAAATGATATGGCAAGCATACATCAAACGACTTGAAGATGTCGATCGGAGTTTATATGTCGATTGTGCGTGCAGCGCTTTTGATTGAAATCCCAACAGTTCTGATCTGCACTGAACAGATGTAAATGTGTCCAAAGATGTGATCAGCCATTGAAGAGATGTCACTGTCTGTACAATTGTGGCAAAGCACTGGACAGTTGCAAACGCCTTACAGCTATGGTTGGCCACCCTACAGACAAGGAGACGGCAGCACGTACGGTAGGATATTCTTGGCGACGGTGGCCATGATGAAGAGGGCGGCCTCGCTGGCCTCCCAGGTGGCCGTTGGCGCCTGCAGGAACATGTGCATCTGGTGGAACACGTCCAGCGAGCCGCACACGAACACGAAGTCCCGGATCAGGTCCGATACTCGTGACCGGAAGTCGGCGAACTCGTCCTGTTCGTCCGGCGTGCCGTCCTGCAACAAACACTCCCGTCAGCATTGCGGCACCCTGTGCTGGTTGACCGGGAGGTGACACTCTCACCTTCTAAATTTGATGAAACTGGCCCGTTTGGGTGATACATATGTGACACTAAATAGCAAGGTCAATACCAGTGCTCTGGGAATATGAAGAATATGTGAAGCACACCTTTGAGGGAAGCTCGTCTTGATAAACTGCGAACTGAGCTTAGACCTCGTGAAATATCCCGATGATACCCCATATAATGAAATAGCAACTGCTTCCGGATTTATCATACTTGATTTCTGGTGTAGATATATACACTTCTTAAAATGGATGCTATTTTCACCCTTCAATTCGTCCTTCACATCGCCGACTCTTCTTGACGTAGTTGTAAGCTCTGACGCGTGGTCCATTGTACGAAAAATCAAATACAGGACGGCGATCAGCTGCACCAGCAAGCCGGGAGAAGTAGGTTCTACCGAAACAAGCCGGGGGAAGTAGCTGCTACCGAAACAAGTACAACCGCTCTGGATCTTGGCGACTCGTCCCCTCATACCGCTCTTCGCCCGCACCTCTCCAGGTAGACAGGTGGCAGTACTTGCATATCACAGTGGCTTTCATATCCACCAACGTCAGGCATCCGGTCACGTTTGGAAACACAATGGATCTGGTGCCAATCAGACTGCAGTAAGAATAAGCTTAAAATGGCAACAGTCGCTCCATTAGTGTGAACGTTTCAATGCCTCTAGAACCGCCCATGACCCAGGGATGGATACAATAGAAATTTGGAGCATGTGCTCCCCCCCCCATGGAAAAAGTGTCGTCCCTCTGATCAGGATAAGACGCCCCTCCGATAAGGCTGGTGTGCACCCTCCACTCTCCATCTCTCTCCAGGATTTGTTTAACCAAGGGCGAAAAGGCGCCTTCCCAAGAGGAAAATTATCCTTTAGTATGCTTGATTGTACCTCCTGCACCCCTACCATGCTCAACAAATTTTCAGCCGAAGGCGCCTCTTCAAGGTGTTTGGCAGTGGCGCCCCTCCAGACGAGTGCCCACGCAATAGAGCCGAAGCAGCTGACGCGCCAAAAAAAATCCGAACTACACACAGACGAGTGCCCACCTCCTATGAAAATTCCTGGATCTGCTACCGACATAAGACGACATAGCGGGTGGAATATTATGGAACCATTTTTACCTCAAGATTTGTCTGTGTATTCCCTTCTTAAGCACCGACCGGAAACGTGAACATTCATAGTTAAGGCTATGGTTTTAATATATCAGGTGGTGGCCACTCGGTCCAACTTCATAAGAGGTTGTCCATCTGGCAGTGCTACTCACGATGTTCGACTCCATCTGAGTGATACCCACGAGCTCCGACTCCATCTGGCAATGACACTCATGTGGTCTGACTCCATGTGACAGCGATACAATGACATTCGCGTGATCTTACTTCAGCTCACGGTGATACCCACGAGGTCCGACTCAGTCTGACAATGATACTCATGTGGTCTGACTCCATGTGACAGCGATACAATGACATTCGCGTTCTCTTACTTCAGCTCACGGTGATACTCACGTGGTCCGACTCCGTCTGACAATGATATTCATGTGGTCTTACTCCATGTGACAGCGATACAATGACATTCGTGTGATCTTACTTCAGCTCACGGTGATACTCACGTGGTCCGACTCAGTCTGACAATGATACTCATGTGGTCTGACTCCATGTGACAGCGATACAATGGCATTCGTGTGATCTTACTTCAGCTCACGGTGATACCCATGAGGTCCGACTCCGTCTGACAATGACACTCATGTGGTCTGACTCCATGTGACAGCGATACAATGACATTCGCGTTCTCTTACTTCAGCTCACGGTGATACTCACGTGGTCCGACTCCGTCTGACAATGATATTCATGTGGTCTTACTCCATGTGACAGCGATACAATGACATTCGTGTGATCTTACTTCAGCTCACGGTGATACTCACGTGGTCCGACTCCATCTGACAGTGGCGACAGAGCGCCAGCAATAGCCGCTCCAGGTACGGCTTAAATCTAGCATACTGACTAGTGTTCTTCAGCTGATACAGCTCCTCCGATAGTCGGTACCAGAAGTGGAAAGTCACTTCTGCCACCTGGAGGCAAAAACGATCGTCAAATCAGTCCGCGCTCCATACTGGCAGCGTAGGCGAGACGAGTACAGTGGCGCACGAGCTGTGGTCCGCACATGGCGTTACAGTGGCACTGCACGAGCCATATGCATTTGCACCTAGCTTACAGAGCAGCCCCTGGGAAGAAGAAAAACCTTGGGTTCTTTTACAACACATTCGACTGCTAGCCACCGTACCTCGTAGTCGTGGTGTCCGACGCAGACGAGGATCATGTCGAGCACCTGCAGCTGGCCCAGACCGTCGCCTGGTTGGGTGACTAGAATCGAGACGACCGCCTCGCCCAGCTCTGTGAACACTCGGCTGTAGTTGCGGCATCTGGGAGCCGCGCCACGCATCACGTCAGACTATCGCCTCATCACTCGTGCTTCACGGCAAACGGTTGGTTGGTTGGTTGGTTATTGGTTTTACGACACGTCGACCGTTGAGTCATGCAGCGTCGCCAATCTCTCACGCCGATTGGTCGCGGGCGAAGAGTAGCGACAGGTGAGACTCGAACCCACAACCTTTCGATTGTGAGACGAGCATCTTACCCCTAGACCACTCGTCCCCTCACGACAAACGGCTGACGTCGCAAACGTGTTATACGAGGAGACTTCACGCTCACAATTCGCACAAAGAGACGACAGCCAGCCGAGGTGCGGAAAAACGACCGGTGCATCCCACCATGGTAAGAGGGACGTCTCCACATCCAGGCATAGTACGAGGAACGACTGGCACACCCCACCACGGTAAGAGGAACGACTGACATACTCCACCATGGTAAGAGGGACGCCTCCATAGCCAGGCATATTACGAAGAACGACTGGCACACGCCACCATGGTACGAAGAACAACTGGCACGCCCCAACATGGTAAGAGGGACCCCTAAACAGCCAGACGTAGTATGAGAAACGACTGGCACACCCCACCTTGGTACGAGGAACGACTGGAACACCCCACCATGGTACGAGGAACGACTGGCACACCCCACCATGGCAAGAGGGACGCCTCCACAGCCAGGCGTAGCACAAGGAACGACTGGCACAATTCACGACTGTACGAGGGACAACCTCACAGCCAGGTGTAGTATGAGGAATGACTGGTACACCACATTACGGAACGAGGAACATCAATCACAGCCAGCCATAGTACGATGAACGACTGGTACACCCTACCGCGGTACGAGAAACGACTTCGCAGAAATCAGGGTGCCAATTCACAAACAATAAATTTCACACCAACTGGATTTCGTGGATTTACTAAGTGGCAACTAGCTACTATCTACTATGATTTTCCTGTATTGAGTTCCTCGGTACTTCTACAGGTAGCCAGTACCTATGACAAGGAAAACACAAGCGACGAGCAGAATCACATACTGTAATCTACAACACGAAATAAACACTCATACGTTTGCAGAACGACCAACTACAATTATGCACAACTAAAAGAAAACATTTTCAAACATATCTCGCATCGTTGACTTTCGGGAATACTTCCATAACCATGTTTTATTGTTGTGCATCCATACTGCAGAACGAAACGAAATGTGCCGAGCGCGTATGGGAGGGGGGAGCAACACTCACTTGTCGACCAGCTCCTCGGCCACAGCCAGTTGGTACGGCTCGGCTAGCGTAAACACACCCGTGAATAGCGCCTTGGCCAGTGGCTGGTACTTGGGGTCCTCCTCGATGAGAAACAGCGCCGAACACACGCAGTCCGTGGCCACCTCATGGAGGGAGTCCGCCGCCTGCTACGTCAGCCGTGTCACACTCTGGGAAAGTCAACACTCACTGCCGGCCTGGCGTACCGGCGGATGCCAGGGAGGCAGGGAGCGGGAACGCGAGGGCACAGGAGGCTCAGGCAGACGAGGGTAGGAGATATATAACAGACAAAACGAGAAATAGAGATAGACAGAAAGACATACATATATATATATATATATATATATATATATATATATATATATATATATATATATATATCAGGGTGTATAATATGTATATCACGGTTTTTTCGTAGCGTTGACCTGAGGTCAGGTCGTGGCCATGGCTTACCCATTATAGGCCTATGGAAAAATATACAAATGGTTCCTGGTTACATATTTGCTCTCGGAATGACCTCCAACCGTTATGGCGTGTAGTTGGAAGCTATTCGCAATGCTATCGCTGACATTTTTGCTCAGTGGCCCCACCAAGGTCAGCTGAGGTCACCTGAAATCACTAGCACATTTCTGCGCATTATATCGCAATGCATTGAGCTAGAAGGCTGAAATTACCGTCATTGTGCTTGTATCGCCAAGACGTGTCGATTAATATATTACATGACCTCCCTACTCTACCCCATGACCTTGACTTGAGGTCATTGTTTCGGTGACTCATCTGTTGACCTGACCTTAAATTACACAGCGTATGTCGATAGCACATTTCAAGGGCTATCGAATAGCATTTGCAGTTTGTTTCTATCTGTTACAGGTCCTGAAATATGTGCCAATATCTGAGGGTCCCACCCGATCTGGTCGAATTTGACATATGATGACCCAGCGACCTAAATATTGACCTGAGCGAGAAAATGACCGAAGTACTTGCGATAGAGCTTGTCACCAGCTATCCAAAGCCGTTTTCCGTTTGTCGCTACCTAGCATAGTTCTCGAGATCTTAGGGGGGGGCAGACATCTGCCCCCCCCCTCCCGGACATGCGAAGTTGGCGCGGACCGCCGGACGTGCGAGTGTTAACTCTCATGGGCAAATATGCAAAACCAACAAGTAATCAAAAACGGAAAAAAAATTAATCTGGTGCGTTTTGTTGCATCCCTAAAGATAAGCAAACGCTGAAAGTTTAATTAAAATATCTTTATCCGCTGAAGCGCGACGACTGGCTGAACTTTTTTGGAGGTGACCTCACTTGACCTTGACTAACTCGTTGACCTTAGATGACCTGACTTAAAAATTTTGGTACAACATGCCAAATTGATGTGGGAAAAGGCATGCCAAATTTATGCGCGGTACCGTGCGCCGTTTTTTTTTCTTCACTATCCGCGGGAAACCTTAGGGGGGATCGTTAGCGACCCCCCCCCCCAGAGACGGCGCGGGTTAAGCGAATCACAGGTCACACAGATAGCACAAAGGAGATACACAAGCAAAAATTATCACACATTTAAAAAAATGTATGTGTCTAGGCACTTTATGGGTTAGGATTCAGAAATGGATAGGATGCCACACAACATTGAACCTCACTTTTGATACAACATAATACGGCTAAAGATTTGTCATACAGAGCCAGGTGTGTGTATGTCTTGTTTTGTGCGTTGATGATGGGTGTGGTGACTCTGATGTAGATTGTCTCAGCCGCTACCAGCCGCCGTTTGTCATGACAGTGTAAAATGATGTGTCAGCTGTCAGCATGGCTCTGGTGAGCCGTATTCCGTGGTGTTCTCGGAGGTGGTTCATGGGGCCACCATCCTGGAGATGCATGGTGAGGCGGCAGCTGAGTGTAGTGGTTGTGTGACCAATGTAGCAGACGTTGTGGGTTGCACAGTCCCCGGTGGTACATCTGAAGCGGTATACTACATCGGTCTGTTTCAGTGTTGTGGGTTTGAAACTGTCATTGCGCATGATAAGAGATGACGTTTTAGGTGTTTTGTAGTAAACGAAGAGACGAATTTTGTGGCCTGGTTGTGCGGGTATAGTGTTATTCATGACTATGTCACGAATGGCCTTCTCATCTTTCTTCCAAGAGGGTGTGATGATGTTTTTTTAATAGAAGATGGTGATGTCGTTAGCAGTGTCACGTGTGTCCTGGCCAGTAAGATGTGAAAGCTTGCTAAGCATGTTTTGCGTGATTGTGTCGAAAGCGGTGTTGCTGCATCCATTATTGACGTAACATTTAACGCACCCTTTGCAACTCGAGATGCACGCGCGACCAAGTAGAACAGTGGGTTATAACCCGTCGGACGTATGTCCTAATTACGCTACGTTTGTACCATCGGTACAGTCTCCGGCACCATCGACCGAGGTTAGTTGACTTCACGTACACATCGGTCAGAAACGAACCGCTATTACCGTCGACGAGGAGGTCAAGGAATGGAAGCCTGTTGCTGACATTAATCTCCGTGATGAATCTGAGGCCTGACTCAGCTTCCAGCACCATTTTTAGTGCGTTTAGTTCGTCAGTGTTGTTTACATCAAGAACAATGTCGTCGATAAAGCGGTAATACATGTTCGGTTTAACATCGACCTGCGCCAGGACCCTACTCTCCACATGATACATATAAGCCTGCGCAAACAGCACTCCAACAAACTAAACAATCGACAACAACCACTCCTCCGTTGGATACCAAGCCACACAAACATACAAGGCAATGAACATGCAGACACCGAAGCAAACATAGCCACAACACTACAACAAATCACCAACTGCCCACTCTCACAATCCGACTACTACCCCACAATACACCAGGCAATCAACAAACACATTCAACAAACATGGGACAGAGCAAGAACACAACTCCACGATATACATCCAAAACACGAACATTGGCACACCATCAATCAGAACACCAGACTCAAAGAAAGGATACTGACAAGACTTCGCATCGGACACACAGCACTCACACACTCCTACCTCATTCTAAACCAACCACGACCTCAGTGCACAACATGTCGCCGAATACTTACAATCAAACACATTATCATATACTGCACCAAGTACAACAACCAAAGGCAACACATCACAAACTACTGCACCACAAACAACCTCCCACTAAACCTCACCACGCTTCTCAACGATGAACACCCAACATTACACGAGCAGATCTTCCACTTTCTTTCATCAACACGCATATTGGAACAACTGTGAAGGGGGAAAAAAGGAACAAAGAGACATGGGAAAAAACAACCAACCACAAAAAAAAGAAACAAAAACAGAGAGAGGAAAAGAGCACACACGCACGCGCGCGCGCGCGCACGCACGCACGCACGCACGCACGCACGCACGCACGCACGCACGCACGCACGCACGCACGCACGCACGCACGCACGCACGCACGCACGCACGCACGCACGCACGCACGCACGCACGCACGCACACACACACACACACACACACACACACACACACACACACACACACACACACACGCGAGCCCATCGCGATGCCGTCGATTTGTCGGCATAGCTTTCCCTTGGGGCACCTGAACGGGATCTCCTCAGTGCATGCTGTGCATGCTGACAGCTGACACTTACATCATTTTGAGCCATGCTGACAGCTGACACTTACATCATTTTGAGCCATGCTGACAGCTGACACTTACATCATTTTGAGCCATGCTGACAGTTGACACTTACATCATTTTGAGCCATGCTGACAGCTGACACTTACATCATTTTACACCGTCATGACAAACGGCGGCTGGTGGCGGCTAAGACAATCTACATCAGAGACACCACACCCATCATCAACGCACAAAACAAGACATACACACACCTGGCTCTGTATGACATCTCTTTAGCCATATAATGGTGTATCAAAAGTGATCAAAAGTGAATGTAGTATGGTATCATATCCATTTCGGAATCCTAACCCATGACGTGCCTAGAGACATAATCCTAACCCATGAAGTGCCTAGAGACATAATCTTTCAGAGACATATTAAAGGGTTTTAATAATGATAATAGTGTTTCTTGGATGACCCTTTTATTAAAAAAATTCATGAGCTTTCGGAGTTCTTGGCGGCTCCGTCGTCAGATGGTATATATGATGGTATATATGTATATATACATTTTTTTTTTTTTTTTAAAGGGTCATCCCAGAAACACTATTATCATTAGAGACATAATGTTTGTGAAATGTGTGATATTTTTTGCTTGTGTATCTGCTTTTTGCTATATGTGACCTGTGATTCGCTTAATTCATTCTTGAAGATGATCAATGTTGATTGAAACGTCAAAAATATAAACATAATGTAACGAATCACGTATTATATCGACTTACGAGTGACTGTTCAACATTTTCCTCGTCTTCACAATTGCTTCCTTCTGCATTTTGCATAATACCTCCAACGAACAACGAAAAGTCATCCGAAAACTAGAAAATGTGCATAAAAAGAATATAAACGCAGACAACGCTGTCGTCTCTAACAATGTATGTATACGTGAAAACCTGCTCCGAAATATTATAATATATATATAAATATATATATATACCAATATAGATATGTACGGAGATAGATCTTTAGCTAGATAGATGCATAGGCACTACTCTATAAATATAGGTATTTGATAGACAAACAGACGGATAGATATAGATATAGTGATAGACAGATATAGTTATACATAGACCAGCATAGATAGACATACATAGATATATGCATGTATAGTTTGTGAAAGAAAGAAAATGGATAAGGGTAGAGCTGGAGACCAATGTCCTGCTAAATATCAGTGCTGTAAGAGGTGCCAGGGCATAATAGCGTCGTTTGCGAACGACCTGAGGCAATCCACTGCCCAAACCATACCAATGGTTAGTGCATCGCGAGTTGTATCGATTATCGTACATAACGATAAACATGTCCGGAGCCGGAGGTCGAAAAGCTGCCTACATACCCAGAACCATATGAGACGGATAGCTTGCTTTGTCAGCATAATGGAGACTTAGGCTGGATTTGTCATAGATTGTTACGACACAGCAACTAGTTTGATCATGCAGCGTCGGCAATCTAGCACGCCGATTGGTCGCGGGCAAAGAGCAGCGAAGGGTGATACTCGGAACTGCAACTTTTCGTTTGGGGGGAGAACAACTTGCTACTACACAGCCTATCCACCCCCGTAAACAAAATGCAAGAAATAGGTGCAATGTTGCTTTTACTAATGCAAATATACAAATTGGTACCCTACTAACATAGAAAGCAAGAGGTGAAACGTCATGGATTAACTTTCAGCACGTATTGAGAAAGGAATCGAAGCTCTTCAAACGTTGTTACAGTCCCAACTTTTCTGGAGACATTTACCAGTTACGTTTTTGGAGAGAGACGCGAGTCTACCTCTGTCACCGACTTCTCAGGTATACCCCCCACGCCCCTCCCTCTGTCACGCGTAGGACTCACCCGGTGGTTTTGCAGCACTCGGAAGGTAAACTTGAGCAGGTCAGAGTCGGCCACTTGGATGAGCGCGTCCGCAGGGAACGTGAACCACGAGGACAGGCAGCGCAGCAGCTTGGTCTGCATGATCGCGTCAGACGTGGCCACCGAACCGTTCTGGGGCAGAGCAGGGCAGCGTCACCGATACGCACAGAGGCAAGGCAAGGCAGCGTCACCGAGCCGTACTGTGAAAGGACAGTGTAGTTGAACCATGCTGGGGCAGGGTAGGGCAGTGTCACCCAACCGCATTGGGGCAGGACGGTCAGTGACATGCAGTGATGAATTATTCGTGAAATAGGGTGGGATCACTGATCACTTTTGATGACTGAATCGACATTCTTCTCAAAGAAGAATCGACCTCACGCTTCTTGACGTGTTTCTGAAGTCTTCATGCCTCGTTTCTAACAGTATCACGTTTATAAGTATCATGTTCATGCTCCCCATGATGGGCAGTAATACAAGAACACCCTGCAACACCATTCCAGATGAAGGGATTATCTATGTGGTCTATTATACAATTTCGGTTCATAGCATATGTATTTTATCGCTATCGTTGACATAGGTATCAATAAATTTGATAAATATTTCGCAAAACAAACGAAAAGGATACAGTCAAATATACGCTATTGGCTAAAGACTGAGCATGAAGAACATCAAATAATAATCAATTATATTATTTCTATGGCGAATTACGACACCTGGCTCTACTTGTTTCGACCTCTCACAACCAACGAAAAACTGTTATTTTAACACAGGTGACACAGAGCCGTAATAAGCAAGACAGGGCAGCATAAACGAACCGTACTGCGGCAGGGGCTAGCGACAAGGAGCCGTACTGCGGCAGGGGCTAGCGACAAGGAGCCGTACTGCGGCAGGGGGTTAGCGACACGGAGCCGTACTGCGGCAGGGGGTTAGCGACACGGAGCCGTTCTGGGGCATGCGGAGCATGGCTTGGCAGCACGGTAGCCGTTACGAACCCTATGGCAGGGCGGGATGGGGCAGTGTAAGGGGTGGGCAAGGCAGATGTTCATCGTTACGGACCCTCCTAATGCTGGGCGGGGTGGGGCAGTGTAGGGGTGGGCAAGGCAGACGGTCACCGTTACGGACCCTCCTAAGGCTGGGCGGGGTGGGGCAGTGTAGGGGTGGGCAAGGCAGACGGTCACCGTTACGGACCCTCCTAAGGCAGGGCGGGGTGGGGCAGTGTAGGGGTAGACAAGGCAGACGGTCACCGTTACGGGCTCTATGGCAGGGCGGGGTGGGGCAGTGTAAGGGTGGGCAAGGCAGACGGTCACCGTTACGGACCCTCCTAAGGCAGGGCGGGGTGGGGCAGTGTAGGGGTAGGCAAGGCAGGCGGTCACCGTTACGGATCCTACTATGGCAGGGCGGGGTGGGGCAGTGTAAGGGTGGGCAAGGCAGACGGTCACCGTTACGGACCCTCCTAAGGCAGGGCGGGGTGGGGCAGTGTAGGGGTAGGCAAGGCAGACGGTCACCGTGAACCGCGTCTCGGTGAGGAAGCATTCCGACCCAGCTGCGCATATGATGCTGATGGTAATTATGACCATGGACATGTCGGAAGTGCGTGTGGTACTCAGCCAGGGCAGCTTCATCCCAGTCCGCCCAGAACCGCATCGCCCGTACCTCTGTACCAGATCGGATTGGCGCATGTTTTGCCAGCCGCAACACCCCATCGCAATAGTGGCCAGATGTGAGCAGAGTAGATCGATCATGACCCGACAAGGTACCAAACACACCAGCCCGAATACAATACACAACCATACACCACTGGTCGGCTGCTTCACGGTGAAAATCCCCCTCCCCCCCTGTATCTGTGATAGCATGTGGTGTGCAATTATGCATTTCATTGTTGTACGCTGAGCTTATATGTGTGCTACGTTGGCTTCAAACAAGAGGCGATAAAACCACGCAAATCATTGCGTACGAACCGATTGGACACGTTCACCAGAAGCCCGGATACAAGCACCACCTAACATGGAAAAGGGCATGCCTCAAGCATAGAAGCCAGGATACCAACCACGACCTGGCATGGACAAAGACATGCCTCCAACAAGACGGGTATGCAAACTGGTGGCGCCACCCACTCACCAGCAGGTTCAGCACCAGCGGACAGGTGGCGGTGCAGTAGGTGGCCACCTGGTCACGCCGGTTGGCTCCCAGCCGCAGATGGCGCGAGCTGACCTCCTCCGGCAACACGGTGAGCACCTCCAGCAGCGCCACTGGGTGCGAGTCGCCGAACCGGGCCACCAGATCCTCCACGGGCGTTAGCCACGAGGCCATCAGTAGCGATAAATCGGCGATAGACAGACACAGCTGCAGACACGTGGTGGGTTAATACTCAATAGCGGCAGGTAATTACTCAGTAGCGACAGGTGAATACTCAGTGACAGGTAAATAATCAGTAGCGACAGGTAAGTCATTACTTAGTAAGGACATCTCAGTCACTACTCAGTAGCGACATGGAAGTCACTACTCAGTAGCGTCAGGGAAATACGCAGTAGCGACAGGTAGGTCACTACTCAGTAGTGATAGGTAAATACTCAGTAGTGACAGGTAAGTCACTATGCAGTAGCGATAGGTAAATACTCTCTAGCGACAGGTGAGTCACTCCTCAGCACTGATGGGTGAGTTAGTACTCGATAGATACTTTCGAATTTGCATTTAATAATCTTCTTGTTGTTTGTTTCGAGCTGTCGTACTGAGCCCGGTTCACACGGCCACCGAACCGAAGAAAAGTCGGACCGGGATTTTCACCTCGCATGGCAAGTGTCGGATCCCGTCCAGCCTCGGTGTGAATCGGGTACCGAGCGCCAATGGTCAGGCTGTGGCCGGACCGGAGATCAGGTCACCGGACCGCCAGTCCGTCCAACCAGAGCCATACCGCACGTTTTCGTCCGCCCGCATCAGTCGATCGCGATACCGGACGGCTTGGGAAGATTATGCGCACGTTCATGTTGTGACGTAGTTATCTGTCCAAATTGTCTCGTGCGCAGCATTAGAATGAGTGGAGTGTTGACACACAATGAAATGCTCAATGTACTCCCGTCGTAAATCGATCCGCTGCTCTGAAGATGTTTCCACATCTTCAATTTGGCATGCAGTTTGTACGTTGTAATTGTGCAATGTACATGCTGTAGTTGCAGTTTGAACATGTAGTATTTTCATAATTTGAATTTGAGCTTGCATAGACAAAGACGTATATTCCGGCCATCCACAATAGACTCGTGCCTATCACAACCTATTGTCGAGGTTTAAAACAAAGGCCATCAGTAAATAAGGGCTGTCACAGGCGTAAATGAAAACATTTAACATTTGTTCATACCGTCAGCACGGAAAGAGTCCGCAGGTACGATGAGAAGTCAGCAAATATGACGAGAAGACAGCAAGTACGATTAGAACAGTCTGTCCAGTCCCACGCACAAATGCTGCCTAAGGCGGCGACTGAACAGGGGGACTGGCAGTCGCCTCAGGTCGTGCGGCAGCCATTATACAGGGCAGGGCCACGAGAGCAAAAACGGCGCCTGCACATCCCTGTCCGCGATCTGGGGACGTACAGGTCCCGGTCCTGACAGGTGTGACGGTCACTGTGTTCGGCTACTGTGCTAATGGAACCGGCTAACGAAGCCGGCTGCTGCAGACGGCGCTCCTTGTACATGGTTCAGGGGCGGATACAGGGAGCACTGGGGGCATGTCCCCAGATGGAAAGGTGGCGCCACTCCGACCAGGAAAGCCACGAAAATCTTTTTTTCAGCCAAAAACGCCCCTTTCGGAAGAAAATGCGGCACTACATTGAGACGAGAAGGCGCCCCTTCAGTATGCTTGAATGCGTGCACCGCTGTCCCACTTGGTGAATTTTTCCGTCGAAGGCAATCCTTCCAAGGAATGTATCCCCCCCCCACCAACCTCGGATGGTAATGCCTGAATCCGCCTCTGACATGGCTTGTTGTTATTACCAGGTGGTACGTACCGCGCATCCTGCTCTTGCCCCGCAACATCTTCGTTTTCAGCGTTCAACATTAGTCAACTTTTTAATAAAAAACTTACCTGCCAAATCACCTTGCTGCCATTTAAAGCGCGAAAAGGGACATAACGGTCATGAGCACGATGCTTATGCGCGGACGACGTCACGGGAGGGCCGGCCAAGGGGAAGGTGGTGGCTGGCACGAAACGCTCCAGCAGGGGAGCCGACGGAAGTCTGCCAAACAATGTGCGGTACGGTAGCAGTGTGAACTGCCCGGAGCGCAGCGAACGGCGTGATCATCGGTAGCGCAACGGACGGCGTGATCATCGGTGGCGCGGCAGACGGCGTGACCATCGGTGGCGCGGCGGACGGCGTGATCATCGGTGGCGCGGCGGACGGCGCGACCATCGGTAGGGCGGAGGACGGCGTGACCATTGGTGGCGCAGCGGACCGCGCGATCACCGGGAGCGCAGCGGATGACGCGACGTACTTGCGTGACGATGATCTGGTTGGTGTCCTGTGTGACGCATGTCATATGTTCCAGCAGCGAGTCCTTGAGCGAGGCGTGCGCCTCGGTCGGCAGCTCGTGGAATGAGTACTGGATCTTGGTGCGCATGGTCTGTGCGGCAAAGTAGCATGACTCGAGGTCCCGCTTCTCGTGCAACAGCTGATCAGCCACCTTCCAGGCCACGATCTGGCGGCATGACGGCAGTGTCCCGTTCAGTCTGCCCATCGTAGCATAGTCATTTTCGGAAGACAGCCACAGCAAAACACCACAACTCACCATACAAAATGCTAGCATACATAGCCGAGGAAGGTCGCAGTATCACCACGTGAAAATGAGATGGCAATGAGGCTACTGTTGCATAAAATGTGAACCCGCCTAGAGCCATCAACACAGATTTGGTGCACTAAAAATAGCAATTCATGCAAATACTTGCAGCTTTAGAAATTAAACGTTGAATTAGAATGTTGAATTCTAATTAATATTAACTTCAGTGAATATTTCGGGGTAAGTCAACACAAATTCATATTAAATGCTCCTTTAAGAATTATGCCACAAAAATTGCATCTTCTTAAGCATACATTGGCTAAATACTGCCATTTTCTTTGATGCAATTGGTGGGCAATAAGATGAAATATTCTGAAATTTCTAGCACAGAAGGCGAGCAAGTTGCAACAAGAATTTTCAATGATTTCAAGAAGGAAGTAAGGGACACAGCTGGACCGATGAGGAGACTTGTAAATATTTACACATATTGTATGGTATATTGGCTATATGTGGGAAGCAACCACTAAATTAATTGGAAACGATCACTGATAATGCCAATAGCACATGGTTCAATGCAAGAAGCTGGCACTTGGTATTAACATTGATTCTGCATTGACTGCCCAAACAACAATTACAACTTCTTCTTTTTGAATGACCTTGCTGAGTCCTGCCGGCTTGCTGCCCGACGGGTTTTCTGGTCCTGGCTCACCATAAAGTTTGAAGCTACTGTGCCAATTCAAGATTCAAAATGTCAAAATATATTATGTGCTGAGCTGTACACAATGGAAACTACACAGTGATAAATTATTCGTGAGCTAAGGTGGAATATACAACTTTATGAATGCTGAATCGATATCCCTTCCAAAGAAGCATCGACATTGTGTTTCTTGATGAGCCTTTATGATGTTTTCACATCTAATTTCTAACAGCATTTCGCTGATAAGTATTATACCCACCATTGTGGTTCATGATACACGAACATCCCTAGCACAAGAGGATGACCTATGGTGTGGTCTGTCATTCCATATCGGTTGGTAAGCACAGGTATTTTGCATAGTTATTGTTAAAATAGTTATTAAATTAGGTATCTGGCAACAAGCAAAAAAGGTACATGTATGAGTATGCTGTTGGATCAAAATTGTGTTAAAAGGACGTGTTCAGCAACATCGTTTCCATAGCAAATTTCGTCATCCTACTATACTCGTTTCGAGATCTCACATCTAACGGAAAACCATTATTTTAGCACTGAAACTACAGAATTATAATGTCATTTTCCCACAAGCTGTGGGAAAAAAAAATCAGGTAGGCCAATCGTTGCCAGCCTCCACCATTGTGGATGGTAATGGCAAGCATTGGTGGACATGTCATGCTTGTGAAAGCATGTCAAACAGAACAGCACCTAGATTCTGACAAGTGATTGATGGTGATATGCACAAACAAACAATCTCACTCATCTGTACTAGATGGGATGCAAAATAAAACATGGTATTCAAAAGACCCATATAACACTCCAAAATAAATTTCAAGTCCTCTTGATAATCATCAAATGTCATTTACAAACCCCTACATTGAACAATTGATGTCAACATTGCCTTTTACAAATGCTTGGTATGCAAGTGGTGTCACTGGTGTAATGACAATGTGCATATTGCTTACTATAATGGGATAAGTTTATTTGAAATGATACATAGCTTCCTTGGGTGCCTGAATACCGAAGTGAGGATTGAATAGTAAAACAAACTTACTGACTGTTGGAGTTCTTGCAGCCACTTTGAGGCAGCCTCCTTGCTTGTTGGACTGGGATCATGATAGAGGGTCTGGATAGCTTGTATCACTAGTTCCACAGACGGAGGAGTCTCCATTCCTGCAAAAATGGTGTGACATGCACAGTAGATGAGCACGATGATTGCTGACTAATTAATACAGTAAGTCAGCCCCACATGGCAGCATGCAATGCTATTGCATAAGAGCTCATACAACATGAAGGTCATTTGCTCTTGCTTCCTTGGACCATCATCATATCAAATTTCTGTAGAAGTGCATCATAGTGGTCAGGCATGCATATCAAAGATAAAACAATTGTCCTACCCTCTACACAGTTCCTTGAAAGGTATGTAAACAAATTTTTTGACTATTATATGAAAGCCTGCCCCTTTAGTATATTAAATTACAATGTGTTTCTCTGATGACCTGATAACTAAACTCTCCTTGCATCATTTAACTCACCTATTTATTTCACCAACTACTGGCATGAAGCAGGAGTCCTCCTAACCATTATCTGCCATTTGCAGGTGTTAAATACATTCAAAACAGCTGCCTTACATTCCTGCCCTGTGTACCCCCTATTCATTTTGACATGTCACTCTAATATGATAATTTATTAGGTTTTGGGAGCTGAATGGTGCAGCAGTTGTCGGATTCATTTGGCACCAATTGTTCTGAATGTCATACTGCATTGGATGGTTATTTGGGTTCAGAGGCGCATCGACTGCGTTGGTCATACAGCGCCCTCATACTGCATTGGAGATTCCACATGTGCAAGTGTGCTTTGAAAGACTGGGGCACCCCACAGCTGCCTCCACGAACACTATTCTGACATGCTTCTTTTTGTGGACTCACATTGGTATGTATCTAGTCTGTAAAGTATGATAATTTTGACAAGGTCTGATCAGCTAGTTAGTGCACATTAGATGTGCACCAGTCTAGGTTTGTGTGCATTTAGGACCAGTCTGATATGTTAACTAGCATGCTGGCATGCATACTGGTGTTCCTCACACTGGGGCTCTAGTGTGTGTAATGGAATGGATGGAATGCAATGGAATGTAATTGAATGGTGGGTATGGAAAAGAAGTGAAAGAAATAAGGAAGAAGTGAAAGAAGAAGTGAAACGAGGACATAGAAAGAATATTAAGACTGATGTTCACCATTGCAGGAAATGCTCTAAATTTGTGTAATGGATTCATAATTGCTTCACTTTTGTGCCACCATAACCACTGTCATATGAATAAATACTTCCATACAGAATTACAGCCTGTCCGAATGAAATGGAAATGCACAGTGAAAGATACATTCAGAACATTTTGTTCACCAAAAATTTGCCAAGTTGTCGATACAGATATTGTAAAGGTGATATGTTTTTCCATGAAATGTGATGATATGAAAGGGAATGAAAATTGGCATGCTGTATTTGACATGCATGATGTGCCATTTGTGTATGCCTTTGCAAACTGAAATTAAATTGGCTGCAGTAATGTGAGATGTGTACTTTCTGCTCGTGCATGTTTGCATGTTGCACTCTGAGTGTGCATGTTTTATTGATGACATGTGTTCCTGGTGTGCATTTTTGTATGGTCAGTGCACCCAGTGAGCATTCTTACCGGGGCCTGTGTGCCCGATATGAACTTGTATTGCCAGCTGGTGAGCCTATGATACAATCCATTATAGAGCTGCTTATCTATTTCAGGTAATGCATGAGGTAGGTCTGCTGGTATTTTTTTGATAAAAGGTGTTTTTTTTTTTTTTTGGAAAAAAAAATCAGAATATGATGTTTATGAACATGGCTAAGAAGATGCGACCACTCATTTTCGGCGCTGATGCTTACTTTTCAATTTGAACGATGACGTCACATCGGTACGGTTTGATGAAGTCATACGTATGGCACGGTTCACATACCTTAATGAGATGGTCGAAGTAGCTTAATCTAATATAATCTTACCTAACCTAACCTAACCTAACTTAAACTAACCGATAAATTTGTGATAAAAGGTGTTTTAATTTACACCTTATATTAGATAAAAATTTACCAGTTAGTTAAGTTAGTTTAGGTTAGGTTAGATTATATTAGATTAAGCTACTTCGACCATCTCATTAAGGTATGTGAACCGTGCCATACGTATGACGTCATCAAACCGTACTGATGTGACGTCATCGTTCAAATTGAAAAGTAAGCATCAGCGCCGAAAATGAGTGGTCGCATCTTCTTAGTCATGTTCATAAACATCATATTCTGAATTTTTTCCCAAAAATTCCCAAAACACCTTTTATCAAAAATTTACCGGTCTGCCTACCCGATTATCTAGTCTGTAATACTTATCAATAAAATGTAATTAGTGTGCTATTGCACACTAATTACATTTTATTGATAAGTATTACAGACTAGATAATCGGGTAGGCAGACCGGTAAATTTTTTGGCATACCAGTTGGCATAATGCACCAAAGCAGCATTTCATACAGATATACTGTTATTCCTAGGGGTGTCAAAATTGCTCTCGAGGTGCTGAAAAAATAGCCCTGGTCATGTGCAACACAATACATTAGGGGTGCTTTTGCAGCTACCCAAACAATAAAGATTCCATGATATTAGATGTAACAAATGGGGTTGAGCATTATAATGGAAACTCAGGAGTTGAATTAGTTATCAGAGAGAGGAAATTTTCACTCAATATACAATAGCAGCCCACTGATGCTGGACTGCCTAAAACCTGCTGATGCTGGATTAAATATAATTGTTGCGAAAGGAGTCTGCATCATCCACTGTGTCAATGTCAGGTGGTGTGATTTGAAATACTAAATATCTTGCTGACATGTTAATTCTCAAAGAAATGGGGTAAATTTGTACCTTAAGGTGTTTTGGGATTTTCGGGGAATACTATGTTTATTGAAGTTATTCAGAAGATGTCACCACTTGATTAGCAACTTATGCTTACTTTCCAATTTGAAAGATGTCATAGGCATGTTGGTATCTGATGACATGATGGGAAAGGCATGGAGGCTGTGATTGGTCAGAGCTACAATCAGTTCCCATACCTATTTTTTTTAATACCACATTCATAAATGTGATTCTAGCATTTATCAGACATGATTAAGGGAACATTCAACACTCCATGCAATTGATTCAACACTTCTTCACATTAAAAAAATGCTTGGTTTCCACCTTTTTTCCTCAGATATTGCACATAACTACCTTTGGACAACAGAGCAGGCACACAATGGCTGTGGACTGTATGTGATGCTGCAATTTTGGAATACATAACATGATGGAATATATTGGTTTATATTAGTTTAGATTGGATTACATTTCGTTAGGTGAGGTTAGGTTAGGCTTTCCTATTCAATTATTATTTCTGATTTTATTATTCTAAATAATCAACCAGAACCAGGTAATTTTAACTGTATAATAATTAAATAGGAAAAGCAAAATCAAAGCAAACCTAACCTAACCCAACCCAACCTAACCTAACTGGTAAATTTTTGATAAAAGGTGTTTTGGGAATTTTGAAGAAAAAATTTGTTCTCAGAATACCATGTTTGTGAACATGATTCGAAAGATGCAACCATTGGTTTTTCGTGCTGATGCTTCCTTTTCAATTTGAAAGATGATGTCACATTGGTACTGTGTGATGACATCATAGGTATGGCACAGAGGCTTTGACTGGCTAACACTACAAACTGTTCACATACCTTAATGAGATGGTTGAAGTAGCTTAGCCTAACCTACTTACCTCTCATTTTATCATAGCTATAATTTATATAATATGCCATCCATATTGCACTGCTGTTTTTTGTGCAATACTTTATCCATTCCTCACCTGGTGCTTCTCAGATGTGATGAAAGGGACATTCAGCACTCCATGCAGTAAATTCAACACTTCTTTGTGTCAGAAATGCTTATTTTCCACCTATATCACACAGATCACATACCACCATTGTTAGACAAGAACTCTGACAGAAACTGCACAATGCCAACAGAAACTGCACGGGCTGCATTGATCGGGTTTGTGCTTTTAGATTATAACATATTAGTTTATATTAGTTTAGATTACAGCATATTTTACTATATTAGGTTAGGTTAGGTTTTCCCTATTTAATTATTATTTCTCATAGTACTTCAAGGTTTTCAGAACAGTTGAGATGCACCAAGCCAACTGCAGTTTCCGTTGGCATTCTTGTCGAATAATGGTGGTACGTGATCTGTGCGATATAGGCAGAAAATAAGCATTTGTGAAATGAAGAAGTGTTGAATCAAATGCGTGGAGTGTTGAATGTCCCTTTCATCACATCTGGGAAGCACCAGGTGAGGAATGGATAAATTATCTCACAAAAAAAACAGCAGTGCTGCATGGATGGCACATTATATAAATTATACCTATGATAAACTGAGAGGTAAGCAGGTTAGGTTAGGTTAAGCTACTTCAACCCTCATTAAGGTATGTGAACCATTTGCAGCATTAGCCAGTCAAAGCCTCGGTTCCATACCTGTGACATCATCACACTGTACCGATGTGACATCATTCAAATTGAAAAGTAAGCTTCAGCACTGAGAATGAGTGGTTGCATCTTCTGAATCACATTCATAAACATCCTATTCTGAAAAATAAACCAACAATTCCAAAAACACCTTTTATAAAAAATCTACCACAGAACCCACGTAAAATAACCTAATCAAATTTAATATAATATAAATGAATATCAACTCATTGTGTTTCTTGAAATGATGGAGCAGAAATAACTAATTTTACTCATATGGTAATGAAATAGGAAAACCTAACCTAACCTAACCTAGTGAAATATAATCTGAACTAAGATCAACTACTATTTGATGTAAAAAATAAAAGCCATATTCAGATCATAATGTCATCCATATGTCACAACTGGCCTAGTGCTGTCTCTCCCAAAAACATAGAGTTCCTGGCCCCATTTGTGTTGACAAGGAAGTGTTTGCCATATTTGTGGCAAGAAGGTGGCAACCAAGCATTTATGGTATTGTTGTCATAAAAGGTGTTCATATATACATAAAAGGTACATACATACATAAAAGATACATAAAAGTTGTCATAAAAGGTCATAAAGGGTGTGCATAAAATATCTTATAATTATCCGTACCTGGTGTGTCAGACGTGACAAAGAAGAAATTCAACACTTCATGCACTCAATTTAATACTCTTTGACATCGAATACCTGATGTTTCTGCCTTAATTCGATTTATTTCCGAGAATGAATACTCACAACCAGACTCGTCCACTGCCAAGGCCGGAAGTTCCTCGCGATGCTGTATATTTTAATTTGTCATATATTTGATGGCAACATGGCCAAAAAAAAATGTTTTAGACAATTCTGGTTTCTGATTAGGTTAGGTTAGGTTAAATTATATTATGATATAATATATTCTATATATTATGCTACATTATCTTTGTCTAGTCTAGGTTAGGTTAGGTTATTTTAATTTTTCCATTATTTATATATTCATATGTAATTGTTTAACTCTTGACTGTAAGCAGAACACAGCAGTGTTCTCCAGTGTATGCAGTAACAATATGCAGTGTAAGAATGGAAGATAATGTAGCATAATATAAAATATATTATATCATAATATAATATAATCTAATCTAACCAACCTAACCTAGCCACCAAACCAGAATCATCAGAAACAAATTTTGCAGCCAAGATGTCATCAAATATATGACAAATAAAATAATACAGCATTGCAAGGAACTTCCTGCCTTGGCTGCGGATGAGTCGGGTTGCGAGTATTCATTCTCAGAAATAAATGTTGAATTAAGACAGAAACATAAGGTTTTCTATGTCAGAGTATCAAATTGAGTGCATGAAGTGTTGAATTTCTTCTTTATCATGTCTGTGACACACCAGGTACAGATAATTATATGCAATGTGCTATATTTGCAGAGTGAAGATTATGATCGTGTATTTGTTTGCCAACTGAAAAGTAGTCATTTGTAGAGAAAATGTGTGGGCTCATCGTCATTTTGATGTTAAAATACCCGGTATTAAAAAAAAATCAAAAAAATCAACTTTCACCTTGATCGATATATTTACCCATCCATCCCCCACCTGGCACTTCTCAGATGTGATTAAAGGGAAATTCAATACTCCATGCAGTTGATTCAACACTTTTTAATGTAAAAAATGCTTAGTTTCTGTCTCTTTGCCACATAGTTTACACACAAGTATTATTCCACAAGAACACAGACAGAAATTGGACAGATGGCACTGGTTGGGACATTACATATGGATGACGTCACAATATCCATTATGCTTGTGTTTTTAAATTATACTATATTAGTTTATATTAGAGTATATTTTATTATGTTGTTAGATTAGGTTTTCCTATTGAATTATTAATTATCATAGTACTTCTTAGAGGTCTTGCAGAAAAGGCTGGACTCAGCAGAAGCCAACTCTGGTCAGTATCACTTCTGGGTCTGTTCATCAGTGTTGGTTGGTTATTGGTTTTTACGACACATCGACTGTTGAGTCATGTGGCGTCGCCAATCTCTCACACTGATTGGCCGTGGGCGAAGAGTAGCGACAGGTGAGACTCGAACCCACAACCTTTCGATTGTGAGACGAGCATCTTACCCCTAGACCACTCGTCCCCCTCTGTTCATCAGTGTGAAAATGGTTTCAGTGTGTGCGAGTTGTGACCCATGGATGGGAGGGTCACATACAGTGATATATTATTTGTGAAATAGGGTGGAATATATCACTTTCTGAACACTCAATTGACATACTTCTCCAAGAAGTATCGATATCCTGCTCCTTGATGCATGCTTATGAAGTCTGTGTCTCCTTTCTAAGGTTACTTCATTGATAAGTAGCATGTGCATGCTGTTGACAAGGAATGGTGATATCCAAACATTTCACAATGCAATTTTAGGTAATGGGATTACCTATAATGTGATAGGGCATACAATAGCAATTTATAGCACAGTTATTATTCTCCCTGTCTTTCAGACCCAAATTTGATCCAATGGTGTGGGCACCATTGGATCAAATTTGGGTCTGAAAGACATCAAAAACATTTCAAATGACACTAGTTCCATGGGAAATTTTGACATCCTACTTTGCTTGTTTTGACATAAAGACATAAAGACATAAAAGATCAGTGCAACTATGAGCTACAAGGGCCCCTCTTGGATGCACTCTGTACACTGAACCATTTGTCTACCAAATGTGTTGATCAACTCTCCCTGGAATACAGAAAAACAAGCCCCCTATTCTTATGACTGTCTATGCTGTTCTTAAAGATGTTCAGTGTGTTGCTACTGACAATGGTTTCTGGCAGTTGGTTCCAGTGTTCTACTACCCTGTTGGTGAAAAAGGACTGTCTTAACCAGAGTGGGAAACTTACTTTCCGGGTTGGGAGTCGGAGTGCATACCGCGGAGTGCATACCGATTTCTTCCGGAGTACATTTTCATGTACATTATTTTTTATGCATGGAATCTGTTTACCAGTAACCGACCAGAAAAACCTAAATCAGTACCTACATAATATGCATAAGTAATATCATTCTCATTTTGGGTCAAATCAAATGCCAAAACATACAAACAAAGAAGTGAACAATGGATGGCACCGACTGGCAGTGACCCGTAATAATCGGCACTGTTTTGTTTCTTATAACTCACAGGAGAAATGTGTTTTCCTTTCACTGTCGGTCTCAGTACAAGGCTAGCCATATGAAAAACAAACAAAAATACTTCACACTTCACCCTCAGCTCAGAGTGCATACCTACCAACGCAGCCAATTTCCCACGTAATACCAACGCAACTCCGCTACCGCACACGCCACAGTTGGATGTGATCAAAGCAAAGGATTAGTCAAGGTCTTGTGTTTACTGTTAACTGGTGTGGACACTGTTAACCATGTGTTCAAAGTTGCTAATAGTTATGACATCAAATACAAAATACCTTGCATTGATTGGTTCACAGACATATTTCAGAACAGAAAACGCTAACGCAGCCAATTATGATTGGTGGCCTCCGGGACTCCGGAGAACGTCTCTTAAAACTGTCAAAGTTTCCCACTATAGGGTGGGATGAAAGCAAGTGTTCCGAGACACGGCTCCAGAGCCGGAGAAGTGTTCTAAGTGAGCATGCGCATCATCCTGCAAGTTGCTGTTGGAGTGTTGTTGTCGGCAATTCCGGTGGTTGAGATTGTGTGAAGATGTGGTCTGGCTGCTGACTGCTACAAAAAGTGATTAGTTTGAGTGGTGACCATAAGTGGAATAACCAGCATTTTTTTTGGGTGTCGTTCTGTGTTTGTTTTTATTGCTATCTTTGTTCCCACATTTGTGTCGGAGTACATGTAAAGCCCATCCTATCCAGTATGAACCTGGAGTACAAAAATGTTTTCAGAGATCAAATATCTTAAGAAGTGCCTTAATTCCCACCCTGGTATTAACCTTGTCCTGCTGTGATTAACTTTAATTTTGAATTGATGACCACTAATTGCATCATTTCTGTTAAATTCAAACAGTTCTCTCACCTGGTTCTCTCACCTGGTTGGCTTCCCTGAGATAACCCTGTTCCTGACCATGAACAAATTTAAAGACCTCGATGAGATCTCCTCTCAGCCTTCTATATCAAAGTGAAAACATATTCAATTTCTTATTACACCTAACAATATTACATATTACACCATATTACACCATCGACATATTACACCTAACAAAAAACCATTATTTTAACCCTGGTCACATAGGTACGACTACAAAGGAACATTGCTTGATGGACCTGCCTGAAACTGTGGACATGTCCCGAGGGTCAACGACCCACAGCCGGGACCATCTCATTAAGGTATTTGAACCCCTTGTAGCGTTAGCCTATCGAAGCCTCCATGCCATAACTGACGTCACACTGTACCGACATGACTATGTCATTGTTCAAATTTAAAAGGAAGCATGAACACCAAAAACAAGTGGATGCATCTTTCAAATCATGTTCATGAGCATAGTATTTTTTTTTGTATTCCAAAAATTGAAAAAATAATTTTTACAACAAATTACAGAATTTTTTATGTGGAGAAGTGTTGAATATTCTGCAAGGAGTGTTTAATTTCCCCTTAATAATGTCTGGGAAGTGCCAGATGAGGGGTGGATAAATTATAGCACAGAGAACGGTAAATATCAAGATCAAGGTAAAATGTGATTTTTTTGATTTTTTTTGTAATTGTATGCTTTCTGACATGATGAAGATGATGCAGTCACTCATTTTCACAGCAAATGATTACTTTTAAGTCATATACCCTAGGGGTAAATATCAAGATCAAGGTAAAATGTGATGTGTAATTTTTTTTTGTAATGGTATGCTTTCTGACATGATGAAGATGATGTGGTCACTCATTTTCAGTATAATATATAAAATGTATCATAGCATAATATAATATAATCTAACCTAACCTAACCTAGCCTAACATAACTTAACCTAGCCTAACATAACGTAACATAACATAACATAACAAAACCTAACCTAACCTAACCGGAAAACCAGTATACGCAATATGCTATATTTGTAGTGAAGATTTTGCTATTGTATTTCTTTGCCAACTGAATAGTAATGATTTGCAGAGAAAATGAGTAGTCGCATCATCATTTCCACGTTCAAATACCCCATATGAAAATAAAAAAATTAAAGTCACATTTTACCTTGATCTTGATATGTACCCAGAGAACAGCAGTGCAGCATGGATGACAGTATAGGAATGTTGCCTATCATCAACCAAAAAATAAGCATGAGCAGGAAAAACAAGTGGTCGCATCTTCCAAATCACGTTCCTAACATGGTATTTAAAAGAAAATATTAAAAACACCTTAAAGCACAAACTTACCAGCAATCAAAATGGTAGCAAAAGTTGTTTTTCTAAGTTCAACAAACCCAGTCCATACAATTTTCTCCAATTTGTGCTCAGATCCTTCTATATAAATACTTTGAAACAATCCACATGATTACAAATCAAGACCACCAACTGTTACTGCTCACAACTATTCAAATAAAAATCCAACAAAATCGACCCAACAAACTTTGTACAGAAAAAAAGTCATTTAATTTCATATGCATACCTACACATAGTGAAACAGTATGGATTTTATTGATCAGCGGACGCACCTTCGAATGAAAATCGCTTTGTATTGGCTTCAGATGTTTATATCCCAAAACACACTGGTCTAAGGGAACCGGACTCACACGTCAAGGCAAACGTATCGGATATCGAACCCGGGCCCCTCCAATATTGTTTAGCAAACGGTGACGTCACATTGGCTGGACAAGGGTCCATTTCACAAGCATGGATGATGTACGCCTGGATTGGAAACACCGCGTCGCCGTCTTTGATCTGCGCGCATCAACGGCACCAATCTGTCACCTAGCGGAGGATAAGTAAAAACACGGAAACGCGACCATTTTTAGGCCCTGCGCCCATGGGAGTTCGCGGTACGCATTTCGTATTGAATTTTTGTATAATTGATTCAGCCACCCCAAAAGGATTGCATCTGCCTTTCATGATACATAATTGATCAAAGAACCTTATCGTTCTTTCCTAATTGATTTATTACGCTCCGTTCCGAAGTTGTCATGATGCGAAGTGAAAGCATCTGTGAGAGGGAGCCCATTTCGCCGAAAGGGTCGGCTCACCGATGTTGATTTCGTAAAATGATCGGAGGGGCAAAGTACATGCAGGCAATAGGCAGACCAAGATGAATGGGTGGGGGTCACATTCCATAGGCTCCCATGTTAGAAGTTGAAATTATTGCGGGTGAGGGGAAGCGAGCATTGAGGGGGCAGTTTCGCAGCCAGCATTCCCAAGTGGGTCCTAAATGGGCCGCACATGGGCAACCCACATGGGCCCCATACGGGTTTGTCGTGGGATCCATCTGGGTCCAAGATGGGCAGCCCATATGGGCTAGATGTGGGATTCATTTGGGCATGCCCAAATATGGGCTATCCATGGACTCGATATGGGCAGTGCACAGCATGTATTGGAAAAGGAAGAGGGCATTGTCTCCTGCTCCTTGGATCTGCTAATGCTGCATGGTCCCCTAGTTATGAGAAAGATTGTTGGCTTTTAGAGAGAGCACAAAAGAGGGCAACAAAAATGGTTAATGGTATTGGCAACCTGGCATATGAGGAAAGATTGAAGAAATTGAATATGTTTTCACTTAGATATAGAAGGCTGAGATGAGATCTCATCGAGGTTTTTAAATTTGTTCATGGTCAGGGACAGGGATATCTCAAGGAAATGTTTGAATTTAACAGAAATGATGCAATTAGAGGTCATCAATTCAAAATTAAAGTTAATCACAGCAGGACAAGGTTAAGACAGTTTCTTCACCAACAGGGTAGTAGAACACTGGAACCAGCTGCCAGGAACCATTGTCAGTAGCAACACACTGAACATCTTAAAAAACGGCATAGACAATCATTATAAGAATAGGGGGCTTGTTTTTCTGTATTCCAGGGAGGGTTGATCAACAGGGAGGAGTTGGGAGTTGGGAGGAGTTTGAAATTGTTGAGTGTGTTATGCAATAGCAAGTGAGTCTCTTATTAAGTCTAAACGCTTTATAACTTTATATAGGGTGTACCTAGCAGTGGATTTAGCACCTTCCTTCAGGATGTGATACTGATGAGATTGTCTATGGTAGCACAATGGGTACGTGGCCGTGGCGCCGCGCGGCCAGCTGGGCGCGGCGACCGCGCGGAGAGCCCGGCCCCGGTGCACACATCGTGGCACCCGGGCCGGCCGTCGCATCCAGTGGCGACGTGGTCGCGTCGCCAGCGTCTGGAGCTGACCATCGATGTTCCGACTCCGGACCGATCACGGCATGCACCGTACACTTGTAACACCGGCCCGACTCACAGCCCGGCAGACAACACGCTTCAGTGATCGGCCGGACGAGCGACAACCTCAGCCGCACCAGACCATCCGGGTGGCTCACCTGAACGTTTATCACCTGATGCCGTCTCTGGATGATGTGAGAACCCTACTGAGGGAGCACAAGCTGGACATATTGTGCCTAGGGGAGACATACCTGACCGAGCATACCGGTGACAAGTTCCTGATTTTTCCAGGCTACGTGGTCAAGAGGCGGGACCGGGGTACCCATGGCGGAGGCGTCTGCATTATTTACCGTGACCTGATGCAGGCCGAGGTGCTGGATGTGCCCACCCTCAACTCTCCGCTGGAGGCCCTCTGGTTCCGGTTCTCTGAGAAATCACCGTTTGTCACGGGTGTCCTCTACAAGCCACCCAAGGCTCCTGTCACTCCCGTCTTGGACGACCTGCACCATCAGCTCACCTTTCTGCTGGCGAAAAATCTGCCGCTGTACGCCCTGGGTGATATGAACTGGGATCCCCTGCGACCCGACGCGAACAACGGCGTCAAGCGCTACTTCGAAATGCTGCAGGAGCTGTCCGTCACTCAGCTCATCACGTCACCTACACGCACCACAGGGACGACCGCGACGCTGATTGACCACGTCCTCACCAGCAGTCCGGATCTGACATCTGATCCTCGTGTCATCAAGTGCTCAATCAGCGACCACGACGTTGTCGCGGTAAATTTCACCGTGAAACGCGAACGACGGAAGCCTCGGATCATTACCGTCCGCTCAACCAGACGAGTCGACGCTGATGCCCTGTGTCTAGACATGCTACTAGCAGACTGGGACCATGTCATGTCTACTGCGCTGAGTCCACCGCGGAGAAGTGGCAAGCGTGGCAAGCGACATGGGGGCCCATCATCGACGCGCATATGCCGCTTCGAACCGTGAAGCTGACTCACCCACCTCTACCCTGGCTAGAAAACAACGAAGTGCTCCGGGAGTGCATGGCCAACCGAGACAGAGCCCGGGAGGAGCGTGACCAGGACAGGGGTGATGACACCAAACAGCAAGCCTTCAGGGACGCGAGAAACGCCGTGAAGAGAACTCAGTGCAAGGCCAGCACCGAGTTCTTCGCCACGTCCTACCGGAACAGCAGATCGATGACGTGACAGGACATCCGCAAGTTTCTCGTGGCCCCGAAGAAACCGGAACCCAGAACCGCATCACCACCTCATAGTAATCCGACATGGGCATCTGAACTGAACTCATTCTTTGTCCGTGCGGGAGCACATGTCGCTAGTGATCTGGCTCAGCGAGAGCAGGGGGCGCCACTGTACCCACGCCATCCGCTGGTGTGTGCTGATTCTTTTCAGGTGCGGACAGTGAGGCTACCAGAATTGTCGCTGGCGCTTAGAAGTGTAAAGTCACGCGCGTGCGGTAGTGATGGCATCACGGTCGATATGCTGAGGTTGACATTCCCTGTCATAGGACCGCACCTTTTACACGTGGTAAACAGCTTGCTAAGATCTGGAGAGATGCCGGCTGAGTGGAAGGAAGCGATTGTGTTACCTTTGCACAAAGAAGGAGATCGCACTGATCCAGCTAACTTTAGGCCCATTTCAATTCTCAATGTCGTTGGCAAACTATGTGAAAAACTGGTAAATTTGCAATTGTCGGCTTATTTGGATAGAAATTATGTATTTGTTAGAAACCAACACGGCTTTCGCTCCGGCCACTCAACCGAAACCGCCATGCTGGAGACAATGTCGTACTTGACGTCAAACCGCGATCGTGGTCAGATTTCCGTCTTGTTGACCGCTGATACGTCCCGTGCCTTTGATTCGGTGGAGCACGACCGTCTTCTGGACAAACTCGGTTGGTACGGGATCAGTGACCACTGGTTCAGGGACTGGCTGAGTGACCGCACCCAAGGAATAAAGGACAGTTCCGCTGGACCCCTGCCGGTGACGCACGGCGTCGTCCAGGGGTCCCAGCTGGGACCAAAATTATTTTTGATTTTCACTAATGATCTGGTCTCACATCTAAATTGTGGTAAGCAAGTTTCATATGCAGATGACATTCAATTTTTGGACTCTGATTCGGATATTTCCAGGCTTATACAGCGTGTCGAAGACACACTCAGCGTCGCCCAAAATTGGTTCACTCAGTCGACTCAAAATTAACCCAAGCAAAACTGAGCTCTTGATCATTAAACCCCTGCGCAAAAAGTCAGCCACGTTCAGCATCCAGTTCGGAAACAACAAAATTGAGGCTTCGCCTCACGCTAAGATTCTAGGGGTATTCGTGGATTCGGCTCTTACATGGGAAAAGCAAGTGTCGCAAGTCACTCGGCGGTGTTATTTTGTTCTCGTCGGGCTTTCAAAATTACGTCACAAAATTCCGCCTGAGACAAAGAAACTTCTTGTTCAGGCTCTCGTTTTCCCACATCTTCAGTATTGTTTGACAGTTTGGGGAGGTTGTAACAAATCGCAGAAATACAGAATTCAAAAGATCATAAATTTCGGCGCTCGTATCGTTTCCGGCCAGCACAGACGAGAACACATAACGCCCACCCTTGAGGCGCTGGGCTGGCCGAGGGTCGAGAGGATGGTCGAAGAGCGGGATATGGCCATGGTCGAGAGGCTCTTGTCTACATCCGTCCCTCCTAGCTTGGCAGAGTGTCTCACCCGTCGTGACGAAGTCTCCAGTAGGCGGACACGAGGTACAGACGCAGATATGCTCGAGCTACCTAGGATTAGGACTGAATTTGCCAGACACAACTTCCCATACAGGGCAATCGCGGCTTGGAATGAGAAGTTGAGGAAGGATGCTGGCCACTCGTGATATAGTGCTGCATACGCTCATCTCAAATGTGCTTTATTATTGTTAGATTTTAAATCAGGAGACGGTCAGTAGGCATTTTATCTTATATTTTCAACTGTGATTTGACGAGAGGGCTGAAAAGCCATGACGTACATGCCTTGTTTCTACATTGCCTGGACTATGGAGACCTCAATATATGATTGATTGATTGATTTATTGGTACGATGGGAGGAGTTTGTAATTGTTGAGTGTATTATGCAATAGCAAGTGAGTCTCTTATTAAGTCTAAACGCTTCATAACTTTATATAGGGTGTACCTAGCAGTGGCTTCAGCACCTTCCTTCGTGATGTGATACTGATGAGATTGTCTATGGTAGCACAATGGGTATGATGGGAGGCAGGGGTGTCGATTTGTATCCTTTTGTGGGGGCCATGGCCCCACCAATGCTGATCTTGCCCCCCCCCCCCCCAATGTTGATTTGGGCCCCCCCCCCAACAACCTATGCTATTGTATGCTGATAAGAAAGCTAAAGGGGAAAAAAATAAACACACCATGCTAGGTAGAAACATTAATGTTAACCAGCACATTTTGTACTGAAAAGAAACAGATTTGGATTAGATAGTGGACTGACCCTCCACCTTTTGCTGAAAAATGTAAAATTGTGTGCAAAAACAAACAAAATAGCTGGAATTGCCTCCACTGTGGAAGTACAGCTTACATCATAAAATGTTGAGATTAGCGATGCGGATGCATTTTAAACCAGATTGTCTAAAAGAAAATCTGCTAAGCAACTAAACAACAATTGCATGGTCATACTGATGTTTGTACACACCACCAATGGCAAAACCACATTAATTTCAAATTAATTCACTGCTGTTCACATTCATATTAATTCACACTGCTCTTTTATCTATGTGACTTCACCAGGTATTGGACGATTTTCCCTGTTGGTGAGGAAGCTGAATAAACATAAACATACACATCGTCGAATAAAAAATCAGAATTCCTGAGATCCGAAAATATAGTGGGCTAAATCCGAAGAGTTTTTTTTCGGGGGGGGGGGGTCTAGTGCGTTGGCACTTCGGCCCCCCCACAATGTTTTTACAAAATCGACACCCCTGATGGGAGGAGCTTGTAATTGTTGAGGGTGCTATGCAATAGCAAGTGAATGGTGCTAGATAGGCTGGGATATACAGCTTCCTAGGAACTTGGGATAAGAGATTGATTGGGGTGAGAGTATGTACATTTATAATACCTTTTCTAGACAGGCTTAACCCAGATGGGCCCCTGTGGCTCTTATTAAGCCTTAATACTTTATGACTTGATGACTTTATCAACTTAGTTGGCATTGATGAAGTATACTTTTGTTATCATTTTATGTACTGTTGCATATCAAATTGGCGTATAACCACACTCTTTGCTAATTTAACTATAACATTAATTTGTCATCTGGCAGTCATATGTTGGCTGCCAGATTCCATAGAGTGCAGTCTTGTGCCTTGTTACTTGCGATGTTCTTAAGTTGAATTCTTCTTATTTCAGCAGTCTCAATATTACAACTATTGTGTGCTAAAAACAGTCAGGAAAATATATATGTTTATTGCTTCTGATTTATGGGAACATTATGCCAGGTGTTCTCACTCTATATTGTTTCTGAGCTGGGGGCTTGTTGATGTGTGCTTATGAGGTTTCCATGCTGCATTTTTATGAATAGTTTGTTCCTAAGTGTCATGCTTATACTCACTATCATGGATGGTGATACACAAGCATCTTTTAACACAATTCCAGGTACAGATATTATCATGTCTGTGTAACAATGCCACTTGTTGATACCATGGTATTGCACTCATTATCATTAGCATATATATATATATATATATATATATATATATATATATATATATATATATATATATATATATATATATATATATATTGCATTACAATTTTTTGAAGCCAGTGCTCCAAATTATTGAAATAGTTTACAAACATGGAATGTATAACACTGTTTCCCTAATTGTTCTTCCCATTGCAGGCTTAAACAAGATGAGCCCCTGTGGCTCTTATTAAGTCTAGACACTATAACCTGATAGCAGGGATGGAAGACAAAACTGTAGGTCTAATCTAAGCAAATCACAAAGAAGTTTCATGACTTGGGAGGAAAATTTCTTCTTTCAATGATACATGAAGAGGAAATAAACTGTTAAATATAGTCTTCACAAGTGAGGGAAATTGTGTGCAAGATTGGGCCTGGGAGGCACCTTCAGTAATAGTGATCACAACATGATATGCTTTTCCTCATATGTTGGAAGTGTAGGAATCAATGAAACATTGATTCTAAATTGTGCTAAAGGGAATTACAATGAGTTTGGGATCTTCATAAATGGAGTCCAATAGTAAGAGTTATTGATAGGTTTATGCTTCTGAAATGTGGAGAATGGTACTAGATAGACTGTTTCAAGGCCAGTGTGAGTTCATTCCTAATAGGTGGATTAGATTAAACAAGTTTAGGCACCCCTCATGTGGCTTACCAAAGAAGCAGGCATTTAAGAAACTAAAAGATTCTGACCCTGAAGCAAACCTGGAAGCATATAGAATAGCTAGAAATAAAGTTAGGTGTGTTTGGACATCTAAAACATGGGCTGGAATTATATTATCTGAAGAGCATTTAGCATACAATGCTAAGAAGCTCATTACCTTCTACACATTGATGTCTAAAAATACAATGGAGGGCCACTAAAGGTAGATGGTGATATAGTGGGTGATGATTGTGATCTAGTTGAGTCAATAAGCAAGCAGTTCTGATCAGTCTTTACTAAAAAGAACTCTGGCACATTGGAAACCACTGATGGTTATGCGGTGGTGGGTGATAGGTTGGATGAGTTTACAATATCTACAGAAGATGTAGAAAAGCAGTTGAAGAATATAAGGGATAATAAAGCTGTAACAATGTTAGATATAATCATACCATTCGGCCCTCATCGTTCGAGAATACGCCGTTGTATAACGCCGGGTGACGCGTGAATCATGCCACCACTGTCGACGGCCGGCCGGACACGTCTTAATGCATGTTATGACTTCGGCCGATACCTGAGCCACCGACAACGGCTCTGCATCCTGGCCAGATAGCTTCGGAATGCCACTGTCGACTGCAGGCAGGGAATGCTTATCAAATGTTGTGGGTTATGTTGGCGATCCGAGCCGACCAGAGAACGACTCTGAGCAGACGTGGTATGTCTGATGTCGGAGAGACGGCGCGGAGTTCAGAGCGAGCCTTTGTTCTCTAGCGGGGATGAGTAACCCCACTGGTCAGTGGCGCAGTCAGTCATGTGGCTATGACGTATTTGCGGGCTGGTCACGTGGTACGGCGTTGCCTGAGGTTACTTAGTGACTGAGCCGGAGATGAACGCTCTCACTCACTCTCACTCTCTGGTCGACGAACGTACGACGCGGGCGGCCTGGCCCGCGGCCTGGCCCGCCGCCCAGCCGCCCTGGCTCACCACTGGAGGTATGTCTGATACGTCTGTTGAGATGCATATCGACAGAGAAGTTGTTGCACCTGTCTGACGAGATGAAAAGCCGTTGTATCATCGCCTATATCTCGCTGCGCCACTAATGACTGATCTTCATGGTCGCTGACTAATAGCACAATAAAAGTGCTGGCTTTGGAAGTGCGTGTCAAGAGGTGTGCAGATCAGAGCTCTGAGATGAGTCAGAGCCATTATTGAAAACATAACCGGGGTTTTAAATATCGCAAACGCTGAGGTACCCTAGACTATTCTACGAGCCGAAAATGAAGGTTTACCCCATAAGTGAGGGGAAGAAAAACTTTTACTACAATAACACTTGAACTCATCAAATTTGGATCGAATGCTCTGAGCATTAAGCATCATACACTTAACAAAAGTTTCATGACCCTCTTTGGCTCTGGATGAGCTACCACTCTGCCCCCTTGATCTACTGCTACCCCTATTTGCTGACTGTGAGGTTCTATTGCCTATGCTATCACTATTGGCATATCCCTGAGATGGCAATGCCAATTCTTCCCTCCCCACCCCATTATCTAGTTTCCCTGAAGGACATGTTCATATACTTTGCCTAACACTTGCACCACCTTCTCGGAGAATTGCAGGCAATCCCTCTGATAGAGGTCAGATGAGCCATAAAACCTGCACCACTTGTCAACAAAAGTCAAACCTAACTCATTGCACAGCCTACCTACCCTGGCATTGGCTGCCAGTGCCCTAGAGCTCCACTCCGGGGAGACTCCAGCCCTAGGCAGAATAGCTGTCACAATAACTCTGCTATTGCTTTGCTTCAGGGTGGCCAGAAGGGCCCTGTAGTCCTGCATCAGCTCCTCACTCCTAGCAGGACCTATGTTGTTCACTCCTACCTGCACTATAACTGTACTACACTGGTTTTCACTGGTGGCCTGTGCGACCACTGGAACCAGGTCTCTAACCTTGGCACCAGGCCTGGTGATGCACCTCCTACCTCTCCGACCTTGACAGAATACCCTATATAAATGCCGCACACGAGAGTCTCCTACGACTAGCACTTTCTCATTGCTGCTATCACTATCCTGGGGGCAGTCCTCCAATGCCTGGAACCTATTGGATGTTACTACTCCTGCCTGTTGAGCTGCTTCACTAGGTTGCTTCCCACTCCTACCACCTACCACCTGCCACTCACTGCCCCCTTGCTTAGGCTCACGCCTCCAAATCCTCCACCCCCTGACTTTAAACCACTGCCCCTCCTGTGAGCTACAACTAGAAATTTTATGTTCACTAGGAACACTTCAGATCTCCCTGCCACCTCCACAGCAGAGGAAGCTATAGTTACCTGGTGGCCTGTGACCACCTGGGCATAGGATGCCCCTGCTACAAACTGCCCCTTACTTGCTGGCCTGCCCTGTGAAGCAAGGGAAGCTTTGAGCTTGTAAAGCTCTGCCTTAAGGGCCCTAACCTCATCCTCTAGTGCCTGCATCCTGGTAGTAACCATACTAAAGGCTGTAGCTTATTCCTAGATTGAGATTGAAAAATAACTTGCTGCAAAATGATTTACCAAATAACAGAGCAGAGCGAAATAACAGACACAGCTTAGGTGTATGCTAGTTCCTAACTATGCAGCACTTACAAGGTAGTCACTGTGCAGAATGTTGACTGTGGTTTTAAAGAAAGAAGAAATCACTCGCTGAATAACTGCCAAAAATGAAATAAATAGCTGAAAACACTGACACACTAGACAAAGACAGACAGAATGGACAAAATGGCGCTGGGCAGCGTCTCTAGGTGTAAATATTATAATCTGCTTGCTAAAAAAGAAACTTATGAGATAAAACTATGCAAATATATGCACAGAAGTAATTGCTAAATACCTATCCACAGTTAAGCCTAGTATACTAGGCA
>JAOTOM010003098.1:0-134551 GCA_034440615.1 Ashinkailepas kermadecensis | reverse complement strand
TCATGACAATTCCTGGATCCGCCCCTGGTACGTCATCGGTTGCGATATTTCAGCATGGGCAAGACCGGCGCACATCCTGACCATGGGTGGCTGCGGATCAACACCGGACACACGGAGACCAACAGCTGTTCACATACCGCTTGTGCCACTCATCTCCACCACAAGCACGTTTCACTGGTCACTCATCACTCATTGCACTCCTTAATCGGCAGTGACCCATGCGCGAACGCATAGCCCAGACATGCTACGTATCCACCGTAGCTGGATATTCGCATCCATTCGTAGCTATATTCAAAACGCGACAATTACCAACCGTTCCGCGGGCAATAAGCCAACTGTCGCATCGTTAACCGCCTCCGTGTTGCCATCTGTCGTCGGTGCCCGCAGCTCGTGCATCCCATGCTTGCTCGCGGAAACGCCCGGAAGCACGGCCGGGTCAGTCTGCGCAGTTCACCTTTAACCCCGTCGGAAATTATTGTCAAGCGAGTCTCTCGGTTCCAGACATAAATCCGTAAGCGCTATGGTAGTACATATTTGGAGTAGTTTGAAACGCAAGGTTAGCATGTGCTGGTATTGCCTGTAATACACAAAGTTCGTGAGTTGAATGTTCCTCGCAGTGACTAGGCATGCTAGACCCAAGGACATGGCAAAGTAGCGGTACAACATCTTTTGCAAGTTGTGGCCAAGCCACGTAAAAAGTAGCTTACCAATCGTATGGAAGACGTCGGGCAGGAACTATATGGGCCTCCATGCAGTTCCGGATGGGAAGGGGAGGGGCCCTCCTGTAATCGCCGTGGGGTGCCATCTAGTTCCGGATGGGGAGGGGAGAAAGCGTCCTGTAATCCCAGCGCGGCCTATCAAGGGCGTCACCATCATCAATTTCCAGAGGGGTCCAACTCCAGGGGCTTAGGGAGCGATTTTCAAGCCAGAGGAGTAAAGCTATGGCGTCCGCGTGTGACCTTAACCACTAGCAAATGCAGGGAACAGTCGTGATTGCCATGGCGCATCTTGCAGTATAAGCAAACTCGAACCCAAACCCAGGTGGGTCGGGACCTTTGCGGTGGCGACGCCCATGTCTCTTATCATCCCAGGGACACCTATGATCCCAGAGGGCCTCCTGTCGCCATAGGAGGCCTCGTGCAGTCCCAGTGATGCCTCCTGCAATCCAAATGGTCCCAGCTGTAATCCCATGGGGGCCAACTCTGTAGCTCCTAGTAGGACCTCCTGTATTCATAGGTGCCCTCTTGCTAGCCCTAGGGGCCCCTGTAATCTCAGGGACCTTTATGCAATCCCAGGGGAGCCTCCTGAAGTCCCAGGAGATCCTCTGTGATTTTGGATAGGGGCTAGGCCCCAGCTGTTATCCCAAGGGTTCCCCTTGTAGTTCCAGTGGGCTCCTGAAATCCTAGGGGCCCTGTAATCTAAGGGTGACCGCTTGTAATCCCAGGAGGCCCCTAGTAATCCCCGAGAGGCTTCTTGTCGTCCCAGTAGAGCCTCCTGTGATCCCTCATGTAGTCTCAGGAGGACCTACAAGAGGTCCGTAGGCCCTATGGGCCTTCTGCAATCCACTGGGGCCCCCTGTATGCCCAAGGGCCTTCACAATTCGGGATCCTTGGCAAGGAGGTACCAGACTTTCTTTACCATTATGAGAGAGCATTGGCCCCATGCCCTTCCCCATTCCGACGTTCCTGCCCCTTGTAAAACCTTACACCCTGCGAACGCACAACCTATTTAGAGTACACACCTACAGGAGGTACTATGCCCTGTGAAACACCACCCGTTGTGAGACGCTACACCCCGTGAAACACCACCCGTTGTGAGACACTACACCCCGTGAAACACCACCCGTTGTGAGACGCTACACCTTGTAAACACCACCCGTTGTGAGACGCTACACCCCGTGAAACACCACCCGTTGTGAGACGCTACACCCCGTGAAACACCACCCGTTGTGAGACGCTACACCCCGTGAAACACCACCCGTTGTGAGACGCTACACCCTGTGAAACACCACCCGTTGTGAGACGCTACACCCCGTGAAACACCACCCGTTGTGAGACGCTACACCCCGTGAAACACCACCCGTTGTGAGACGCTACACCCCGTGAAACACCACCCGTTGTGAGACGCTACACCCTGTGAAACACCACCCGTTGTGAGACGCTACACCCCGTGAAACACCACCCGTTGTGAGACGCTACACCTTGAAACACCACCCGTTGTGAGACGCTACACCCCGTGAAACACCACCCGTTGTGAGACGCACACCCCGTGAAACACCACCCGTTGTGAGACGCTACACCCCGTGAAACACCACCCGTTGTGAGACGCTACACCCTGTGAAACACCACCCGTTGTGAGACGCTACACCCCGTGAAACACCACCCGTGTGAGACACGCACCAAACACCACCCGTGGAGACGACACCCCGTGAAACACCACCCGTTGTGAGACGCTACACCCCGTGAAACACCACCCGTTGTGAGACGCTACACCCCGTGAAACACCACCCGTTGTGAGACGCTACACCCCGTGAAACACCACCCGTTGTGAGACGCTACACCCCGTGAAACACCACCCGTTGTGAGACGCTACACCCTGTGAAACACCACCCGTTGTGAGACGCTACACCCCGTGAAACACCACCCGTTGTGAGACGCTACACCCCGTGAAACACCACCCGTTGTGAGACGCTACACCCCGTGAAACACCACCCGTTGTGAGACGCTACACCCCGTGAAACACCACCCGTTGTGAGACGCTACACCCTGTGAAACACCACCCGTTGTGAGACGCTACACCCGTGAAACACCACCCGTTGCGAGACGCTACACCCCGTGAAACACCACCCGTTGTGAGACGCTACACCCCGTGAAACACCACCCGTTGTGAGACGCTACACCCCGTGAAACACCACCCGTTGTGAGACGCTACACCCTGTGAAACACCACCCGTTGTGAGACGCTACACCCCGTGAAACACCACCCGTTGTGAGACGCTACACCCCGTGAAACACCACCCGTTGTGAGACGCTACACCCCGTGAAACACCACCCGTTGTGAGACGCTACACCCCGTGAAACACCACCCGTTGTGAGACGCTACACCCCGTGAAACACCACCCGTTGTGAGACGCTACACCCTGTGAAACACCACCCGTTGTGAGACGCTACACCCCGTGAAACACCACCCGTTGTGAGACGCTACACCCCGTGAAACACCACGCATTGTGAGGAATGATGCGTTATGAGACACCATACCTTGTGAACCGTTGGGTGCTGTCCAGTATTGCCAGTATTGCCCAGTATTGACCAGAACGGTGACCGACGTCTGAACTGAGGCGGTCCGTCTGTCCAGTATTGCCAGTATTGCCCAGTATTGACCAGAACGGTGACCGACGTCTGAACTGAGGCGGTCCGCGCTCTCTTTCTCAGGCAACTTCCGCGCAGGGAAGGACGGCACCATCCAGAAGCGGCTCTGTGGACGCGAGCAGGCCTGCCTCAAGGACCTGATGGACGACTGCCTGCGGCCCTACGTGCCCGAGTACCGTGGCGAGGTGAGGTACATCGTTTGGCACGAGCATGACACCGCTCCACCGGTACTGCCAATAAGAACTATTGACGGCGACTATCTTGACCAATGACCTGTGGTGGGTACTTGTGTAAATGTTGCACATCACCCAGTCGAATATACATGATTGTTTATTGGGCATTTTGCCACCAAAGAATGTTTCTAGGAGTCTTGGTCATGGATGGTCTGGATGGCTACTCACGAATCCAACATCCTACTGAGAATAGTCTCGAAGACGCATGTGAACTGGCGACTTCTACTCCTATCCTTCCTCTTTTTTCATACTCCCATTCCGTGCACCGTTGTATAGTCAGCGATCCAGTGCACCTTCGTGGTCTCACCCGACTTTCACATGAACGAGAACTAGGCGACGTGTTCAGACAGAGTCGCCCACAAGAGCATGAGCGGTACGATGTGAGCCTGGCAGCGGGCGGGCACGATGTAAGTCTGGCAGCGAGCGGGCACGATGTGAGCCTGGCAGCGGGCGGGCACGATGTAAGTCTGGCAGCGGGCGGGCACGATGTGAGCCTGGCAGCGGGCGGGCACGATGTAAGCCTGGCAGCGGGCGGGCACGATGTAAGTCTGGCAGCGGGCGGGCACGATGTAAGTCTGGCAGCGGGCGGGCACGATGTAAGTCTGGCAGCGGGCGGGCACGATGTAAGCCTGGCAGCGGGCGGGCACGATGTAAGCCTGGCAGCGGGCGGGCACGATGTGGCGGCTGGCAGCGGGCGGGCACGATGTGGCGGCTGGGCGTGAGAGATGTGTGCTTAGAGGAGTGCCGGACCATAAAAGTAGTTCGTGCCGCCAGCGAGCGTGTTTTTAGAAGCAAATGTCAGAGCAAGTGTACATTTAAGCTAAGCGGAGTATTACGTTGTAGAGCGTGTGTGCGTTACGGTGCTGAAGGCAGGGAGGGGCCGTCTCCCAGCTGGTTAGGCGGTCTTGATACAGTTTAGTTTACTTCACTCATCTGTAAGATAACTTGTATTTGTGGAGGTGCCACGCGGCGGCCGCCCATGTGCTAGATGGTGGTCGGTTCTCGCGCCAGATTGACACGTATCAGCCAGCGGCGCTTCCCCCCCCACCCTACCCCACCCCACCCGACAGCTGGCATTCGGCTGCGATCTTAATGACGGCCGGAATCGAAGTGGGCGCCGCCGCCGTGCGCCACCGCCGGCGCCGAGAGCTGGTGGTAATTGATGTGGCGGCGCCTACGGCCGACCAGATGTCGAAACTGACCCGGCCTCCGGCCGACGCTGCCTCTCGCCGCCGCTCGCCGCCGCGCGACGCGCCGCACGTCTGGTGGTGTGGAGGGCGCGCCACCGAGTTTAGGCGCCTCACTTTGGCGAGACCCGACCCACAGTATGTTGATGAGGTATGAAGCAATGCGGTGAGACCTGCAATACCATAACGAGGTGGAACACTGGTGAGATCCACAATACCAGGGTGAGGTAAACAGTAGTATGGTGATGTCCACAATCCATAACGAGGTACACATCAATATGGTGGGGTCCTAAATGCTATGCTGAAATATGAACTGAGCGCCATGACAGGACATGCAGTTGACATTTGGTGAAATGTGCCAACATTCGTATGAGCCTGATACTGCTCTCAGGATGCCCTCACTGTGCCCAGCTTCAGATGTGGCCTGCGCGTCCCTTCAAGTGTGACCGTGCCTTCGCCGATGGACTGGATCTTCTCGGCGGGGAGTGACTAGGCTTCGCTTGTACTCTGATGCTTATACTTGTCCGCTGAACAAGCAGCTGAATTATTTGGTGTTGATCTGTACCAGGAATCCTCTAGTTGAATATCCCTGCAGGGGCTGCTGATGAACCTGTTGGGACACTGGGCGCCTCAGTTTCCGGTTGCAAGGAGCAGCAGTACCAACACATCGCCACCCACAAAGCTCTACCCGTCACCGAGCAGTACCGACACACCGCCACCCACACATATCTGCCCGTCACCGAGCAGTACCGACACGCCACCACCCACACAACTCTGCCCGTCACCGAGCAGTACCGACACACCGCCACCCACACATCTCTGCCCGTCACCGAGCAGTACCGACACGCCACCACCCACACAGCTCTGCCCGTCACCGAGCAGTACCGACACACCGCCACTCACACAGCTCTGCCCGTCACCGAGCAGTACCAACACACCACCACTCACACAGCTCTGCCCGTCACCGACCAGTACCGACACACCGCACCCACACACAGCTCTGCCCGTCACCGAACAGTACCGGCACACCGCCACCACCCACACAGCTCTGCCCGTCACCGAGCAGTACCGACACGCCACCACCCACACAGCTCTGCCCGTCACCGAGCAGTACCGACACACCACCACCCACACAGCTCTGCCCGTCACCGAGCAGTACCGACACACCACCACCCACACATCTCTGCCCGTCACCGAGCAGTACCCCGACACACCGCTACTCACACAGCTCTGCCCGTCACCGAGCAGTACCGGCACACCACCACCCACACAGCTCTGCCCGTCAACGAGCAGTACCGACACACCGCCACCCACACAGCTCTGCCCGTCACCGAGCAGTACCGACACACCACCACCCACACATATCTGCCCGTCACCGAACAGTACCGACACACCACCACCCACACACCTCTGCCCGTCACCGAGCAGTACCGACACACCACCACCCACACATCTCTGCCCATCACCGAGCAGTACCGACACACCGCCACTCACACAGCTCTGCCCGTCACCGAGCAGTACCGGCACACCACCACCCGCACAGCTCTGCCCGTCACCGAGCAGTACCGACACACCGCCACTCACACAGCTCTGCCCGTCACCGAGCAGTACCGGCACACCACCACCCACACAGCTCTGCCCGTCAACGAGCAGTACCGACACACCGCCACTCACACAGCTCTGCCCGTCACCGAGCAGTACCGACACACCACCACCCACACATCTCTGCCCGTCACCGAGCAGTACCGACACACCACCACCCACACAGCTCTGCCCGTCACCGAGCCAGAGGACGAGTGCGGTGCACACCAGTAGTACTCTTCCCATTGTTATTCCCGTTGTTGCCCGTCACTACATCCCTGCTCTTCCCTCTCGAGTACTCGGCACACTGTTGTTCTTTGTTTTCGTGGGCTCAATTCTCTATTACTCATCCCCTTGCTACATCGATTCGATCACTAGTATTCCTCCGCTTCAGCGGCTCAATTCTTCACCTCACCCCCTGCCCCGTTCACCATTGTCCCCTGTCCTCCCCTGCTGGTACACTATTTTATCTCCTTTGCTCTGTTGGACACACTTTTGCTCCCCGTCCTTGGGTGACCATCGGCGATAGAGCGCGTGCCCTCTGGGATTGGGGCCGCACGTGATGGGATTGTATCTAATGAGCACGACTGCGTGGTCGCGTGACGTGCCATACGCTGGTCAGACAACGATCTCCGTAATATATATTCGGCGAAGGCAGCTTGACGCTGTGCGCGTGAGGAAGGAATCTAGGTCAGCCAGGCTTGTCGAGTGTTTCTCTGGTAGTCTACTTCTTGATAATAAATTGGCATTATGTCTGCTTGCTGTTTAGATGGTCTTTGTGCTGCTAGCTGGATAGTGCCGCAGTGTTTCTTTTGTATTGAACCCTTACAACGTACCCTGCTACCTTGGCCAATACACGTGGGCCCTGTGATTCCTCAACATACCCTGCTACCTTGGCCAACACACGTGGGCCCTGTGATTCCTCAACATACCCTGCTACCTTGGCCAATACACGTGGGCCCTGTGATTCCTCAACGTACCTTGCTACCTTGGCCAATACACGTGGGCCCTGTGATTCCTCAACGTACCCTGCTACCTTGGCCAACACACGTGGACCCTGTGATTCCTCAACACACCCTGCTACCTTGGCCAATACACGTGGGCCCTGTGATTCCTCAACGTACCCTGCTACCTTGGCCAACACACGTGGGCCCTGTGATTCCTCAACGTACCCTGCTACCTTGGTCAACACACGTGGGCCCTGTGATTCCTCAACGTACCCTGCTACCTTGGCCAACACACGTAGGCCCTGTGATTCCTCAACGTACCCTGCTACCTTGGCCAACACACGTGGGCCCTGTGATTCCTCAACGTACCCTGCTACGTTGGCCAACACACGTGGGCCCTGTGATTCCTCAACGTACCCTGCTACCTTGGCCAACACACGTGGGCCCTGTGATTCCTCAGCGTACCCTGCTACCTTGGCCAATACACGTGGGCCCTGTGATACCTCAACGCAGAGAGGTAGCGAGACGAAATGAAGAAATGCGTTTGCCATGTAGCGATACTTCGCGATTTACTTCCAATTTTATATTTGGGGCCATTGAATGACATTCGGGATCTGGTCAAGGGGACAGTTTTCAGTGGTTTAAAAAATAGTCGAAATCTCCAGGAAAACTATAAGGACAGGTTGCTGATTTTGTACCAAGATCAGAAATGAATTTTCGGATTTTTGTTTCCACTGATGGAACTTAGTTTCTTTTATGGTTATTAATAGAGTATTTCAGGAAATTTTTGTCCCCGATTTCTATTCAGTCAAGGTTCGCCGAAAACAACTGCCATGACGTCACAGGATGGACAGCTGCCTGCTGCTCGCGAGCGATGTAATCCCCAAGGTCGAAGCGGCGGACGTGCGGCCGGTTATTCTTACTTTATACTTGTTTGTCATTCTGAAGTTTGTGGTGGGTGTGCTGTTTAGGATAATCTACAGGAAGGGAGGATGAGTTGTCGAACATGGTAGTAGGACCGTGCTTTGACTGACTGGACAAGGTGTTTACCCCAAACAAGGGGTTTCCCAAGTTCACAGACAGCAGATTCGCCAGCTCAGGAGCCATGAGATCTTGAGTTTCCAGGGCCCCCAGGTTTTTAGGGCCTCATGAGCTGACAGGTCCCGCTGAGTTCGCAGGGCCCGTGAAGTTTGCAGGGCCCGCTGAGTTGGCAGGTCCTGTTGAGTCGGCAGGTCCCGCTGAGTTGACAGGTCCTGCTGAGTCGGCAGGTCTCGCTGAGCTGGCAGGCCCGCTGAGCTGGCAAATCCCGCTGAGTTAGCAGGTCCCGCTGAGTTAGCAGGTCCCGCTGAGTTAGCAGGTCCCGCTGAGTTGGCAGGGCCCGCTGAGTTGCCAGGGTCCCTGATTGTCAGTGCCCGTTTGAGATCTTGGGACTCTAAGTTGACGTGGGCCCCTGATTTGTTGGTCAACCTAAGGTTCCATGGTCTTGATATTTCAGGACTCCTGTGTTTGCAGGGCCCCATCAGGACTCCTGTGTTTGCAGGGCCCCCATCAGGACTCCTGTGTTAGCAGGGCCCCATCAGGACTCCTGTGTTTGCAGGGCCCCATCAGGACTCCTGTGTTTGCAGGGCCCCATCAGGACTCCTGTGTTTGCAGGGCTCCATCAGGACTCCTGTGTTTGCAGGGCCCCATCAGGACTCCTGTGTTTGCAGGGCCCCATCAGGACTCCTGTGTTTGCAGGGCCCCATCAGTGTTTGCAGGGCTCCATCAGGACTCCTGTGTTTGCAGGGCTCCATCAGGACTCCTGTGTTTGCAGGGCCCCATCAGGACTCCTGTGTTTGCAGGGCCCCATCAGGACTCCTGTGTTTGCAGGGCCCCATCAGTGTTTGCAGGGCTCCATCAGGACTCCTGTGTTTGCAGGGCCCCATCAGGACTCCTGTGCATCACTTAGCAGTCGCGCTGGAATGCCAAGGCCCGAAGTTCTCTGGGCCTCCGGATTCTCTGGGGCTCCATGGCTCCTTGAATTTACAGGGCCCCAAAGTTTCCAGGGCTCCCCGAGGTTCCAGCGCCCCTGAGCTCCAACACCCCCGTCCCCTGTGGTTCCAGCGCCCTATGAGTTGACAAGGCCTGCTGATTTGTCAAGAGTTTCTGATCCCCTGGCGCTCACTGTATAAGCATAACACTGAATTCACATCTTTATCGGGGGAACCTTTCGGGATACTAAGGGGATGGCGGTCGCTCCCTTCGCCCCCTGGATCTATCCCTGTGGTCACGGAGCATGATCCGAGTCAGAACGACTCATGCTGGTTGCTAGGAAGGTTGAAGCACAAGCGTGGCGTAGGTCAAGCATGAGAACGAGGAATTTATTGCAATAGGTCCACGCCTGATGGAAGTCTGGGAATGGTGGCACTCATACATGCCGCAGACCCGTACATGTAGCTGCAGGTCTATGTATGCTATCTTTCCCTGTGACCTCCACTTGCCGCCTCCTTTTCTGATCTTCATCTGCCACCTTCATATCTGACTCCCGTCTCTGACCCTCATCTTTCACCCCATCCGCCACCTTCATATCTGACTCCATCTGTTGTTTCCATCTCTGACTTCCATCTTTCACCTCCGTCTCTGACCGTCATCTGTTACTCCCGTTTCTGACTCCATCTAGCGTCTCCTCTCTGTCTTTCAACTCTCACCTCCATTTCTGACCCTCATCTGTCACCTCCATTTCTGACCCATACCCCTTCTTCCTCGGGACAGTGGTTAGTGATAGTCTTACCACTGCCCAGGGCGGTAACCCGGGCTAGACCGTATGCCTTATCCCTTGTATTATCGGCTCGAGTCAAAAACATGCAGGGTAAAACAACGCGGAAATCAGTTGTCAACGTGGGAAGAGCTAATGCTATTCTTCTAAGAAACGTCCAAATGAGGTACCGTTCTCTTCAGACTGCAATTTGAATGCAGGTACCATCACATCAAATGATCTCTGTACGTAGGTAAGCTGTGAAACGGATACAATACTATGTGCGTTTGTTGTGCGTATTCGGGTATGAGGCCACACCAACCACCTGTGACGAAATCACGCCATACTACCTGAACATAATTGCATGTATTACTAGCCTGCAAATGACACACACTCGTTTCATCCCTTTCTACCATCCACGCGCAGGCGCACAACATGTGCATATCCTCTGCCGTGCCGAGCTTGTTGTTACTGCGGTGTGACCCGTCGGCCGAGACATGCCTTTGTTTGGGTTCACGCCAGTCGGCGCAGGTTAGAACTCGCTGACCTTCCAGCTTCGACCCGTAACGATCAGCCCACCGTTAACCCCGGTCAGCTGGGTGTTCGGCGTCGGCTGACGGTGTCCACGACAGCGCCGTGATCGGCTCGTGGTCGGTGGGTAGTCGTTGGTGCCGCCCGTGAGCGGCTCGTGGTCGGTGGTGCCGCCCGTGAGCGGCTCGTGGTCGGTGGGTAGTCGCTGGTGCCGCCCGTGAGCGGTTCGTGGTCGGTGGGTAGTCGTTGGTGTCGCCCGTGATCGGCTCGTGGTCGGTGGGTAGTCGTTGGTGCCGCCCGTGAGCGGCTCGTGGTCGGTGGGTAGTCGCTGGTGCCGCCCGTGAGCGGTTCGTGGTCGGTGGGTAGTCGTTGGTGTCGCCCGTGATCGGCTCGTGGTCGGTGGGTAGTCGCTGGTGCCGCCCGTGAGCGGCTCGTGGTCGGTGGGTAGTCGCTGGTGCCGCCCGTGAGCGGCTCGTGGTCGTTGGTGCCGCCCGTGAGCGGCTCGTGGTCGGTGGGTAGTCGTTGGTGCCGCCCGTGAGCGGCTCGTGGTCGGTGGGTAGTCGCTGGTGCCGCCCGTGAGCGGCTCGTGGTCGGTGGGTAGTCGCTGGTGCCGCCCGTGAGCGGCTCGTGGTCGGTGGGTAGTCGTTGGTGCCGCCCGTGAGCGGCTCGTGGTCGGTGGGTAGTCGTTGGTGCCGCCCGTGATCGGCTCGTGGTCGGTGGGTAGTCGCTGGTGCCGCCCGTGAGCGGCTCGTGGTCGGTGGGTAGTCGTTGGTGCCGCCCGTGAGCGGCTCGTGGTCGGTGGGTAGTCGCTGGTGCCGCCCGTGAGCGGCTCGTGGTCGTGGTGCCGCCGTGAGCGGCTCGTGGTCTTGGTGCCGCCCGTGAGCGGCTCGTGGTCGGTGGGTAGTCGCTGGTGCCGCCGTGACGGCTCGTGGTCGTTGGTGCCGCCCGTGAGCGGCTCGTGGTCGGTGGGTAGTCGCTGGTGCCGCCCGTGAGCGGCTCGTGGTCGGTGGGTAGTCGTTGGTGCCGCCCGTGAGCGGCTCGTGGTCGGTGGGTAGTCGCTGGTGCCGCCCGTGAGCGGTTCGTGGTCGGTGGGTAGTCGTTGGTGCCGCCCGTGAGCGGCTCGTGGTCGGTGGGTAGTCGCTGGTGCCGCCCGTGAGCGGCTCGCGGTCGGTGGGTAGTCGTTGGTGCCGCCCGTGAGCGGCTCGTGGTCGGTGGGTATCGTTGGTGCCGCCCGTGAGTGGCTCGTGGTCGGTGGGTAGTCGCTGGTGCCGCCCGTGATCGGCTCGTGGTCGGTGGGTAGTCGTTGGTGCCGCCCGTGAGTGGCTCGTGGTCGGTGGGTAGTCGCTGGTGCCGCCCGTGAGCGGCTCGTGGTCGGTGGGTAGTCGTTGGTGCCGCCCGTGAGCGGCTCATGGTCTGTGGGTAGTCGTTGGTGCCGCCCGTGAACGGCTCGTGGTCTGTGGGTAGTCGCTGGTGCCGCCCGTGAGCGGCTCGTGGTCGGTGGGTAGTCGCTGGTGCCGCCCGTGAGCGGCTCGTGGTCGGTGGGTAGTCGTTGGTGCCGCTCGTGAGCGGCTCGTGGTCGGTGGGTAGTCGCTGGTGCCGCCCGTGAGCGGCTCGTGGTCGGTGGGTAGTCGTTGGTGCCACTCGTGAGCGGCTCGTGGTCGGTGGGTAGTCGCTGGTGCCGCCCGTGAGCGGCTCGTGGTCGGTGGGTAGTCGCTGGTGCCGCCCGTGAGCGGCTCGTGGTCGGTGGGTAGTCGCTGGTGCCGCCCGTGAGCGGCTCGTGGTCGGTGGGTAGTCGTTGGTGCCGCCCGTGAGCGGCTCGTGGTCGGTGGGTAGTCGCTGGTGCCGCCCGTGATCGGCTCGTGGTCGGTGGGTAGTAGCTGGTGCCGCCCGTGAGCGGCTCGTGGTCGGTGGGTAGTCGTTGGTGCCGCCCGTGAGCGGCTCGTGGTCGGTGGGTAGTCGCTGGTGCCGCCCGTGAGCGGCTCGCGGTCGGTGGGTAGTCGTTGGTGCCGCCCGTGAGCGGCTCGTGGTCGGTGGGTGTGCTGGTGCCGCCCGTGATCGGCTCGTGGTCGGTGGGTAGTCGTTGGTGCCGCCCGTGAGCGGCTCGTGGTCGGTGGGTAGTCGCTGGTGCCGCCCGTGAGCGGCTCGCGGTCGGTGGGTAGTAGCTGGTGCCGCCCGTGATCGGCTCGTGGTCGGTGGGTAGTAGCTGGTGCCGCCCGTGAGTGGCTCGTGGTCGGTGGGTAGTCGTTGGTGCCGCCCGTGAGCGGCTCGTGGTCGGTGGGTAGTAGCTGGTGCCGCCCGTGAGCGGCTCGTGGTCGGTGGGTAGTAGCTGGTGCCGCCCGTGAGCGGCTCGTGGTCGGTGGGTAGTCGTTGGTGCCGCCCGTGAGCGGCTCGTGGTCGGTGGGTAGTAGCTGGTGCCGCCCGTGATCGGCTCGTGGTCGGTGGGTAGTGCTGGTGCCGCCCGTGAGCGGCTCGTGGTCGGTGGGTAGTAGCTGGTGCCGCCCGTGAGCGGCTCGTGGTCGGTGGGTAGTAGCTGGTGCCGCCCGTGAGCGGCTCGTGGTCGGTGGGTAGTAGCTGGTGCCGCCCGTGAGCGGCTCGTGGTCGGTGGTAGTAGCTGTGCCGCCCGTGAGCGGCTCGTGGTCGGTGGTGTGCTGGTGCCGCCTGAGTGGCTCGTGTCTGGGTGTCGTTGGTGCCGCCCGTGAGCGGCTCGTGGTCGGTGGGTAGTATGGTGCCGCCCGTATCGGCTCTGGTGGTGGGTAGTAGCTGGTGCCGCCCGTGAGCGGCTCGTGGTCGGTGGGTAGTGTTGGTGCCGCCGTGAGCGGCTCGTGGTCGGTGGGTAGTGCTGGTGCCGCCCGTGATCGGCTCGTGGTCGTGTAGTGCTGGTGCCGCCCGTGAGTCGTGGTCGGTGGGTAGTTTGGTGCCGCCGTAGCGGCTTTTTGGTGCTAGTGCTGTGGTTTTGGTGCCGCCCGTGAGCGGCTCGTGGTCGGTGGGTGTCGTTGGTGCCGCCCGTGAGCGGCTCGTGGTCGGTGGGTAGTCGTTGGTGCCGCCCGTGAGCGGCTCGTGGTCGTTTTGGTGCCGCCCGTGAGCGGCTCGTGGTCGGTGGGTAGTCGTTGGTGCCGCCCGTGAGCGGCTCGTGGTCGGTGGGTAGTCGTGGTGCTTTTGGGGGAGGGTATGTCGCTGTGGTCGGTGGGTATGCTGGTGCCGCCCGTGAGCGGCTCGTGGTCGGTGGGTAGTCGTTGGTGCCGCCCGTGAGCGGCTCGTGGTTTTTGGTGCCGCCCGTGAGTGGCTCGTGGTCGGTGGGTAGTGTTGGTGCCGCCGTGAGCGGCTCGTGGTCGGTGGGTAGTCGTTGGTGCCGCCGTGAGCGCTCGTGGTCTTGGTGCCGCCCGTGAGCGGCTCGTGGTCGGTGGGTAGTCGTTGGTGCCGCCCGTGATCGGCTCGTGGTCGGTGGGTAGTCGCTGGTGCCGCCCGTGAGCGGCTCGCGGTCGGTGGGTAGTCGCTGGTGCCGCCCGTGAGTGGCTCGTGGTCGGTGGGTAGTCGTTGGTGCCGCCCGTGAGCGGCTCGTGGTCGGTGGGTAGTCGTTGGTGCCGCCCGTGAGTGGCTCGTGGTCGGTGGGTAGTCGCTGGTGCCGCCCGTGAGTGGCTCGTGGTCGGTGGGTAGTCGTTGGTGCCGCCCGTGAGCGGCTCGTGGTCGGTGGGTAGTCGCTGGTGCCGCCCGTGAGCGGCTCGTGGTCGGTGGGTAGTAGCTGGTGCCGCCCGTGAGAAGGCGAGAGTCTGTCTTTGAACACGGCCGGCGAGATTCCGCCGTATCTCAGGATTCCGCCATATCTCCACTATCGCAGGATTCCGCCATATCTCGTCACTTGTGTTTGTTCTGCGCTGAGGACTATCGTGTGTGCGTTGACAAGGCTTTTGTTGTCGAAGTCGTAGCGAGCGTTTGCAACAATGTGTTGTCAGTCAGGCGACAAATTTTGTTTTCTCTTGAAATGGTTCGCTGGAAATTGCGCTACCCGGTGACAAAGCAACGCCACGGGTTGGAGGAAAGGCGAGATGGCTTTAGGGCGATTTTTGTGCAAGGCCATGGGTGTACTATTGTTTGTTGTTTGCTATTTGGGCTTTCGGGCGCGTCGACTGCTATGGCCATATTGCGCCCATAACTCAGACAGTTAAATGCGATTAGATACAGAACCAAAGTTCACATCTTGGCTACCGTCTATATGGCGCTAGTATGCTGAAAGTTTTGTTTGCAATGCATATTAGTGTATATATGGTTGAAAATGACACTTCACACAAGAAATCGATCAGTCGTCCTGATTTGACAATGCAAGATTTGTTGGATAAGGGACGTTACCTGGGCAGACCCAAAGTGACGTCCACGTGTGTAAGAATAAAAGTGGCACGAGAGCAGAACATAGCGAACTGTCAGAGGTTCACGACATCTGGGGCACTGCGGTTTGTTGTCACCGCATAGAAGATAACCGTGGCGTAAGTGTGCCCTATGCGGAGGCGGCACAGCGTAACTTCTTCTTTTCTAGACTTACGGCAGGATGAGCTCCATGGACCCAGACGTTGCTTGATGACTTTCAGCTTGTTTCGGAATGTGGGAGATGTTGCGTCCCACATTGCCTGCCACTTGTCTAGGAGGAAAATAGAGATTTCTCGGTAATGGTCCGTGGCAGGGAGTGGTAATGACCTGGTGCACCGGGCACACGCTGCACGCTTCGTCGCAGCATCCGCCAACTCATTTCCATAAATTTCCACATGGCTAGGGAGCCAACACCGGACCACCCGCCGTCCCAAGCGGTGCACAGCAGTAAGACGGTTCAAAATATCACGTAAAAATTGTTGGATGGTAAAATGTGTTCAGAGCCAACAGGCTGCTCAAAGAGTGTGAATATAACGTGTCGATGACCTTTCGACGCCTCGATATAGCACAGAGCTTTCAGAATAGCGGCAAGTTCTGATTAGTACACAGATGAGTACGTCGGGAGGGAAAACGATCGGACGGCGGATCCACAAACAAAAGCACTGCCCACTCCGTCATCCGTTCGAGACCCATCCGTATAGGTTGCCACCCATTCCTGGAACGATGCGATGTGTTTTGAGGGCCAGCGCACGAAACTCTCCTGGAGCCACATCGGCTTTTCTTGTTTTCGCGAGGGACACATCCACCTCCGGTAGCATCAACTCCCATGGAGGTGTCCCCATGTCCTGGGCTCTCAAGATTCCTTTGAGTTTTACTCGGCTACTCGGCTACTTTCTCTGTGCAGACAGAGGTGGCTCGTGCGCTTCTGCTGAAAGGCTTATAATGGGTAAGGTGCGAAATGCTCCGGTTGCAATGCGGATGGCGGTGTGATGGATAGTGTTGAGTTTACGTTTGTTCGTCGCGGCGGTACCGTCATATGTATAACAAGCGTAGTCGAGTTTTGAGCGGACCAGCGAACGGTATAGCAGCATAAGCGTTTCCAGAGCTGTACCATAGGAGGTACGAGCTACACATTTCAAGATGTTCAGTGCGCTAAAACACTTTTCCCTTAAAGTTGTGAGGTGGTGTTTGTATGTAAGACGTCGGTCAATTTATATTCCTAAGAACCGCGCCACCGACTGAACCGGTACATTCCTTCCATAGAGTTTTAGTTCCATATCCTGATAAGATCTACGACGACTAAAATGGATGGCGACAGTCTTCGTTGGTGGCGGTGGTGGATTGGTGTTTAGGGGCGCGTCGACTGCAAAGGTCATTTTGCGCACATAACTGTGTTGATAGCTAATCTACTATGCTCCTATAGTAGTCAGTAGTTAATCATCTTCAGGGGCAGCGACATACAACATCAAAATAGGCTTGTTGAAGGGAAGTAAAAATGTCTCCAGACGATACAACCCCAGAGTCATTGTTTAGTAGCATTCGTAGAGTGTCGATGTTTACCTGTCCTAAAATCTGGCGTCGGAGAGGGTCCAGCAGTACACAATCTACTAAAACATGATACACGGTAAGCGGGTCCGAACAGCGTGGGCATAAAGGTTGGTCATCACCGGTCAGTATATAGCTGTGTGTCGCGAATGTATGGCCAATCCTCAATCGGTAGAGCGTTACTTCCTCCCGTCGCGAGGTCCGGTGTGAGGGCTGCCACATTCCTAGTACCGGCTTTATAACCCTCAGCTTACTAGGTTTGGAATTCCAGGTTCGTTGCCATTCGGACCATATATGTGATAATATGGAGGGGTCGTATCACTTGGATGAAGAGGTAGACGAACTTCACGGCCATTGTTGATGGCGTGCTTAGCGGCTAAATCGGCAGCTTCATTTCCAGCAAGTCCAACATGGCTGGGAATCCAGCAGAATACGATTTTTTGTTGATAGCAGTTAGGGATTTGACGACGCAAATAATCCTGTGCACAAGCCTGTTATCCGGGTTAAAAAACTTCATTGCCCAGAGACTGCTCAGGGAGTCAGTAAAAACCGTCTTCGTTGTTGAAAACAAAAACCCGTTGTTATTTGCCCACTTTTAGAGCCACTAGATTGCTAATTGTAAATGCCTTTGCAATAGTGGCGTTCGCAAGGCACGTACCAAATGGCAAAGTCATCCACGAACAGCGTACGTCCCATATTGCAAGGGATGACGTCACTAATATCGTCTATCATGACGCCGAAAAAGGGTACACTGAGGACGCTTCCATGTTCCGTTCTCCTGGACAAACCATTGGGAGAAGTGGTTGCTAATGCGTATGCGGAATTGTCGTTCTTTCAGAAAATTCTGCAAAAACACCCATATACCCGCGAATTCCTTTCTTTAAAAGGTTCAGTAGGATTCCGTGACGCCAAGTGTGTCGTATGCCTTTTTAATATCAAAGAAAACAGCACCTAGGTGGGGCTTTTTTCCGGAAAACCATCCTCACCTCTGTGTCCAGGGACACGATGTGGTCAATGGTGCTACGATTTTTACGAAAGCCGCATTGATAATTGGCAAGGTGAACATGTGTTTTCAAAACCATAAAAGACGAACGTTTACCATCTTCTCAAGTAATTTACATAAGGCAGACGTCAAGGAGATCGGACGATAGCTCAAAGCGTCAGAGCCACTTTTTCCAGGCTTAAGTATGGGGACAACCGTAGCTTCCCTCCACGATGGAGGGAATAGCTCAAGCTCCCATAAATGGTTAAATGCACGCAAAAGCACTATGGTCATCTCCGACGGCAGATGTCTCAGAAAGTCGTTATGTACCCCATCCTCACCCCCCCCCCCCTCAGCGACGCTCCGAAGTGAGGAAAATAGCAGATATTAGCTCTGATGGAGTAAACGGTCGGTTGTATGAAAAATGCTGCGGTGTAGAGAAGTCAATCAAGGACATCTCACAGCGGGTTTTGTAACGAGCGAAACTTGGGTCTGTAGTTCCTGTTCTGCTTCTCTCAGAAAGTGCTGCTCCGATTTCATTGGCCACATCCACTGGGTGAGACACATCACAATCGCCAATAACTAGTACATGTAGCGGGGTCGTGTTGAACTGACCTGAAATTATCTTAATTCGGGACCATATCAAAGAGTGAGATGTGACACGATTAAAAAATTGACATATTCGCGCCAGGAGGTTCGTTTTGCTTCTTGTATCGTGCGACACGCGAAAGCCCGAGCACGTTTGAAGTCAATTAAGTTCGACGTGGTGCTATTACGACCAAATGCTTTAAAAGCGCGTCATCTAGTTCGAAGAGCATTCTGGCACTCTTGTGTCCACCATGGGACTGGGGTACGCCGAGGAGAACCAGACGTCTTAGGGACACCCTCGGTTGTACATTCTAGGAGGAGTCATGTAGATGTTTCTATTGAAACTGGCGGTCCATCATAATGAGCACAGAACACTAGCTGTAGTCGTTCTTCAAACCTCTTCCAGTCAGCCTTCTTCAAATTCCATCGCTGTGGGCGCGGCCCCAGGATAGGACTGCCCTGATAATATGATAGGACTGCCCAGTCTCGAGAAGTATGCGATGCCTACGGATACCACTGACCAGATATGCAGTGTCGAACTCGCATGACGTGCAATGTTGAATTGATGGTTTGGTGAAGTACTGCGGTGTGGTGAAGTACTGCGGTGAGTGCCCGTGGTTGATGTCACGTGCTAGGCTGTCGCCAGAACGATGGACGTGTGTTCTAAGTGACATGGTTTGGATTTGGCAGTAAGGTCGATTTGTGCTTTAATCGACTTAGTGCCGGAATGCTGATTGAGTAATCGGAGCGTTTCCTGTTTATATTTAATTACAGCGAATTTTCTTGAGCGCTCAAGGCCGTGGCGGCACTGTTTTTCAGATTATGGATTATTGTAAGTCCTAAGTCCGCTTTTGAATGCTTTGTGATGGCTTGAATAATGTAGTGGTTTCCGTGTGTTTCTAGCGCCGTATAGTGAGTACTCGTGAGTACAATATGTTGGCACACGTAGCCAGCTGCATACAGTACATTAGAGACGGGCCCATAGTTACCATGACGGGCACCCGTGAGTACTATATGGTAGCACACGTAGCCAGCTGGGTACAGTATATTAGAGATGGGTCCGGAATTATCACGACGGGCACTCGTGCACAGGAAGAGTATTTGTTCTGAGGAGCGCCACTGTTCGATAAAAAAAATCTGGGGATGCTATCAGTGACCCCTTAAGGGGCACGGATTTCTCACCAAGGGACGCCTCTCACGGAAACAATCAAGACGAAGATGACGGGCGCTGCGGTGGAGGCGGAAGGGTCTTCCCAAGAATCTCCAAGAGACAAGTCACGAAGAGGTGCCATTCTTTTCGACCGGGGAGGGGCCTGGGACGCGTTTCCTCAGCGCTGCTGGATCCGCCTCTGCCGTACAACAGCACACACAAATCCGGGCACACCACGGCAACAGCCATCGACAGCTGGGCAGAGGGGACGACAGCTGACGGCAGCCAGTGATTCACAGTGTGGGGATGTGAACGGCGATGGTCCCACCCGACCCCACCCGACCCCACCCGACCCCACCCGATCCCACCCGACCCGTCCGGAGAACGCGCATTGAAGCGCTCCAGGTGCGGACGCTGGCACCTCCGGGGCGGCGCGTCGGTCACATGGCAGGCCGTCCAGATCAGGAGCGCCGGGCTGACTGGGACTGACTCGGACTGAGGAGCGGCGGTCACATGGCAGGCCGTCCAGATCAGGAGCGCCGGGCTGACTGGGACTGACTCGGACTGAGGAGCGGCGGTCACATGGCAGGCCGTCCAGATCAGGAGCGCCGGGCTGACTGGGACTGACTCGGACTGACTCGGACTGACTCGGACTGAGGAGCGGCGGTCACATGGCAGGCCGTCCAGATCAGGAGCGCCGGGCTGACTGGGACTGACTCGGACTGACTCGGACTGACTCGGACTGAGGAGCGGCGGTCACATGGCAGGCCGTCCAGATCAGGAGCGCCGGGCTGACTGGGACTGACTCGGACGGAGGAGCGGCGGTCACATGGCAGGCCGTCCAGATCAGGAGCGCCGGGCTGACTCGGACTGACTCGGACTGACTGGGACTGAGGAGCGTCGGTCACATGGCAGGCCGTCTGGATCAGGAGCGCCGGGCTGACTGGGACTGACTCGGACTGAGGAGCGGCGGTCACATGGCAGGCCGTCCAGATCAGGAGCACCGGGCTGACTCGGACTGACTCGGACTGAAGCCTGACTGACTGACTGGCTCGGGCCGAGGCGTTCATGGTCTTCGGTGTAATTCCGACTGGTGTGCGCTTGCAGCGAGTTGCCGCTGCCGACTCGGGGCGATGCGTCGACTGAGCACGCTGGTGGTGGGGAGGGGCGAGTCGACTGAGTACGCTGGTGGTGGGGAGTGGGCGGTCCGGTGGTGGGGAGGGGCGATGTGTCGACTGCTGGGCGATGCGTCGACTGAGCACGCTGGTGGTGGGGAGGGGCGGTGCGTCGACTGAGCGCGCTGGTGGTGGGGGAGGGGGTGAGCCGACTGAGCACGCTGGTGGTGGGGGCGGTGCGTCGACTGAGTGCGCTGGTGGTGGGGAGGGGCGAGCCGACTGAGTACGCTGGTGGTGGGGAGGGGTGAGCCGACTGAGCACGCTGGTGGTGGGGAGGGCGAGCCGACTGAGTACGCTGGTGGTGGGGAGGAGCGAGCCGACTGAGTGCGCTGGTGGTGGGGAGGGCGGTGCGTCGACTGAGCACGCTGGTGGTGGGGAGGGGCGATGTGTCGACTGAGTGCGCTGGTGGTGGGGAGGGGCGATGTGTCGACTGAGTGCGCTGGTGGTGGGGAGGGGCGATGTGTCGACTGAGTGCGCTGGTGGTGGGGAGGGGCGAGCCGACTGAGTACGCTGGTGGTGGGGAGGGGCGGTGCGTCGACTGAGTACGCTGGTGGTGGGGAGGGGCGATGCGTCGACTGAGTACGCTGGTGGTGGGGAGGGGCGATGTGTCGACTGAGTGCGCTGGTGGTGGGGAGGGGCGATGCGTCGACTGAGTGCGCTGGTGGTGGGGAGGGGCGAGCCGACTGAGTACGCTGGTGGTGGGGAGGGGCGGTGCGTCGACTGAGTGCGCTGGTGGTGGGGAGGGGCGAGCCGACTGAGCACGCTGGTGGTGGGGAGGGGCGAGCCGACTGAGTACGCTGGTGGTGGGGAGGAGCGAGCCGACTGAGTGCGCTGGTGGTGGGGAGGGGCGGTGCGTCGACTGAGCACGCTGGTGGTGGGGAGGGGCGATGTGTCGACTGAGTGCGCTGGTGGTGGGGAGGGGCGATGTGTCGACTGAGTGCGCTGGTGGTGGGGAGGGGCGATGTGTCGACTGAGTGCGCTGGTGGTGGGGAGGGGCGAGCCGACTGAGTACGCTGGTGGTGGGGAGGGCGGTGCGTCGACTGAGTACGCTGGTGGTGGGGAGGGGCGATGCGTCGACTGAGTACGCTGGTGGTGGGGGAGGATGGTGTCGACTGAGTGCGCTGGTGGTGGGGAGGGCGGTGTGTCGACTGAGGCGACTGAGTACGCTGGTGGTGGGGAGGGGCGGTGCGTCGACTGAGCACGCTGGTGGTGGGGAGGGGCGAGCCGACTGAGTACGCTGGTGGTGGGGAGGGGCGGTGCGTCGACTGAGTGCGCTGGTGGTGGGGAGGGGGCGAGCCGACTGAGTACGCTGGTGGTGGGGAGGGGCGGTGCGTCGACTGAGTGCGCTGGTGGTGGGGAGGGGCGTGCGTCGAGCGCGGGGGGGGGGGGGACTGAGTACGCTGGTGGTGGGGAGGGGCGGTGCGGAGGGCGCTGGTGGGTGGGGAGGGGCGAGCCGACTGAGTACGCTGGTGGTGGGGAGGGGCGGTGCGTCGACTGAGTACGCTGGTGGTGGGGAGGGGCGGCGAGTCGGTAAGTACGCTGGTGGTGGGGAGGGGGCGGTGCGTCGACTGAGTACGCTGGTGGTGGGGGAGGGGGGGGGGGGGGCGAAGCGGGGCGGTGCGCCGACTGAGCACGCTGGTGGTGTGGAGCGGCGAGCGGGGCGGTGCGTCGACTGAGTACGCTGGTGGTGGGGAGGGGCGAGCGGGGCGGTGCGTCGACTGAGTACGCTGGTGGTGAGGAGGGGCGAGCGGGGCGGTGCGCCGACTGAGCACGCTGGTGGTGTGGAGCGGCGAGCGGGGCGGTGCGTCGACTGAGTACGCTGGTGGTGGGGAGGGGCGAGCGGGGCGGTGCGTCGACTGAGTACGCTGGTGGTGAGGAGGGGCGAGGCGCGGTGGTGTGGAGCGGCGAGCGGGGCGGTGCGCCGACTGAGTACGCTGGTGGTGGGGAGCGGCGAGCGGGGCGGTGCGTCGACTGAGTACGCTGGTGGTGGGGAGGGGCGAGCGGGGCGGTGCGTCGACTGAGTACGCTGGTGGTGGGGAGGGGCGAGCGGGGCGGTGCGTCGACTGAGTACGCTGGTGGTGGGGAGGGGCGAGCGGGGCGGTGCGTCGACTGAGTACGCTGGTGGTGGGGAGGGGCGAGCGGGGCGGTGCGTCGACTGAGTACGCTGGTGGTGGGGGGGGCGAGCGGGGCGGTGCGTCGACTGAGTACGCTGGTGGTGAGGAGGGGCGAGCGGGGCGGTGCGCCGACTGAGCACGCTGGTGGTGAGGAAGGGGAGGGGGGCGAGCGGGGCGGTGCGTCGACTGAGCACGCTGGTGGTGGGGAGGGGCGAGCCGACTGAGTACGCTGGTGGTGGGGAGGGGCGAGCCGACTGAGTACGCTGGTGGTGGGGAGGAGCGAGCTGGGCGGTGCGTCGACTGAGCACGCTGGTGGTGGGGAGGGGCGAGCGGGACGGTGCGTCGACTGAGTACGCTGGTGGTGAGGAGGGGCGAGCGGGGCGGTGCGTCGACTGAGTACGCTGGTGGTGAGGAGGGGGCGAGCGGGGCGGTGCGTCGACTGAGTACGCTGGTGGTGAGGAGGGGCGAGCGGGGCGGTGCGTCGACTGAGTACGCTGGTGGTGAGGAGGGGCGAGCGGGGCGGTGCGTCGACTGAGCACGCTGGTGGTGAGGAGGGGCGAGCGGGGCGGTGCGCCGAGGAACAGCAACGTCGTGTGAGGATCGTGAGAGGATCGTGAGAGGTGGCCGCCTAGTCGCATGGTGGCTGCAAACTGTTGTGTAGCATTGCCAGACAGAGCAGGTGCTGTGATGCAAGGAAGTTCCCCAAGGAAGCTTGAGAGGGGAGGGACAGAGGTGTTAGACGACGAGCTTAAGAAGTTTAATATTTCGGTCGAGTTATTTGAGGCGGGGATTCATTTCCGTTCAAGACTCTGGTGTAATCGTCACGCTATTACTGGTGTAATTTTCACGCTATAACTGGTGTAATCGTCACGATATCTCTGGTGCAATCGTCACGCTATCTTTGGTATAATGTCACGCTATCTCTGGTGTAAGCGCACGCTATCTCTGGTGTAATCGTCACGCTATCTCTGGTGTAATCGTCACGCTATCTCTGGTGTAATCGTCACGATATATTTGCTGTAATCGTCATGCTATCTCTGGTGTAATTGTCACGCTATCTCTGGTGTAATCGTCACACTATCTCTGGTATAATCGTCACGATATCTCTGGTGTAATCGTCACGATATCTCTGGTGTAATCGTCACGATATCTCTGGTGTAATCGTCACGCTATCTCTGGTGTAATCGTCACGCTATCTCTGGTATAATCGTCACGCTATCTCTGGTGTAATCGTCACGCTATCTCTGGTGTAATCGTCACGCTATCTCTGGTGTAATCGTCACGCTATCTCTGGTATAATCGTCACGATATCTCTGGTGTAATCGTCACGATATCTCTGGTGTAATCGTCACGCTATCTCTGGTGTAATCGTCACGCTATCTCTGGTGTAATCGTCACGCTATCTCTGGTATAATCGTCACGATATCTCTGGTGTAATCGTCACGCTATCTCTGGTGTAATCGTCACACTATCTCTGGTATAATCGTCACGATATCTCTGGTGTAATCGTCACGATATCTCTGGTGTAATCGTCACGCTATCTCTGGTGTAATCGTCACGCTATCTCTGGTGTAATCGTCACGCTATCTCTGGTATAATCGTCACGCTATCTCTGGTGTAATCGTCACGCTATCTCTGGTGTAATCGTCACGCTATCTCTGGTATAATGTCACGCTATCTCTGGTGTAATCGTCACGCTATCTCTGGTGTAATGGTCACGCTATACCTCTGGTGTAATCGTCACGATATGTTTGCTGTAATCGTCATGGTATCTCTGGTGTAATCGTCACGAAATATCTGGTGTAGTCGTCACGCTCGCGACGCCGGTCAGCCTATCTATCATTAGGTCTTGGCCCGCGGCTTTCCTGGCCCCCATGTGTTACAGGGCGCACCACTAGGGTCCGGGGCTTTCTTGACCCCCAGGTGTTACAGGGCGCACCACTAGGGTCCGGGGCTTTCTCTGACCCCTGCAGGTGTTACAGGGCGCACCACTGGGGTCCGCGGCTTTACTGACCCCCAGGTGTTACAGGGCGCACCACTATGGTCCGGGGCTTTCTTGACCCCCAGGTGTTACAGGGCGCACCACTAGGGTCCGCGGCTTTCTTGACCTCCAGGTGTTACAGGGCGCACCACTGGGGTCCGCGGCTTCTCTGACCCCTGCAGGTGTTACAGGGCGCACCACTAGGGTTCGCGGCGGGCGACGACGCGGCAGGGGCGTCGCCAACCATTAATGTAGCGAGACGTGTGGCATTGCCACTGGTAATTGACGCGCGTGTCCACCGAGTCGACGGGACATCGATACCGTGTGACGATAACACGTGACGTGCAGTGGCGCGTTTGTGACCACGGCAGAGCGATGCGCCGCCTCTGCCGAAGCGCGTCGTCGCTTCGCTGGAGCAGCATCCTGGAATTTATTTTTTCATACAGTGGAGTGTAGCAGGCGAAGACGTCAAACCTCTTTATGACGTTGAAAGAAGCTGGCAATAGGATGCGAAAAAGTGCCGGAAAAAGATGTTATTGACAGATGAACCACGCAACTGTTGGCGCGATTGTGATGGTACAGAAATCAGAAATCGAACAGGGTAAAAAGTAACCGTTACTACAGGTGTACGTTGTAACGTTCATTGGGGATGAATTGAAGACGCAAAGACGGTCTGCAGGTCAAACCAAGTTCCCAATTGTTGTACTTTTCTACGCAATTCTCGGAATTCCAGGACATTGCACTGGGACCTCGTCGAGCGGCGAAGCCCCATCAGGGGCGAGGCCTGGTTGAGTGGGGAATTCCAAAAATGATTCTCCTATTTCGAAAAACTCACCAGATTTCAACAGCTTGCAATCGTTCGATTTGTTTAGGACCATAATTATGTCACAAAATGCTAGTGTATTTCAAGAAAATGCCATTTTAGTGCAAAATTTCGGCAAAAAATTGGCCTCTCGAGGGGAGGACATGGCCCCGTTTCCCCCTGGATCCGCCCCTGAGCCGCATCCCGCCTTTGGAGACGGCGGCTCCGGAACTAACGGGTGGCGTTCTGCCGGCCGGCCGCCGGTCGCGGGCGGGACGTGCGTCGCGACCACACGCGCCGTTTCTGTTCACTTCGTCACGAGGCCACAGTGGCGCAGCCAGGATTTTCCTAGGTGGGAGGGCTCGACGAAAAAAGTAAAAGTAATGAAAGACGGAAAGTTCTCGGCGCGCGAAGCGCGGCGAAAATTCAGGGTTTTGCGCGATGAAAATCTCAAAATTTCTTTTTTGATCTGGTGTATTTTTGGATGCTAAGGGGAGCCCCCTTGGCTGCGCCTGTGCGCGGCCAGCCTGACTTCGAAGCCGCTGCCGCGGCGTCAGGTAGTAATCACGGCTGTTTGGCCGTGTCCCACTGTGAGTGTCACCGGCTGTTTGGCCGTGCCCCACTGTGACTATCACCGGCCGCAGCGTCAGGCAGTAATCACGGCTGTTTGGCCGTGCCCCACTGTGAGTGTCACCGGCTGTTTGGCCGTGCCCCACTGTGAGTGTCACCGGCTGTTTGGCCGTGCCCCACTGTGACTATCACCGGCCGCAGCGTCAGGCAGTAATCACGGCTGTTTGGCCGTCCTTGAGGCACCGGCTGTTTGGCCGTGCCCCACTGTGAGTGTCATCGGCTGTTTGGCCGTGCCCCACTGTGACTATCACCGGCCGCGGCGTCAGGCAGTAATCACGGCTGTTTGGCCGTGCCCCACTGTGAGTGCCACGGGCTGTTTGGCCGTGCCCCACTGTGACTATCACCGGCCCTCGACAGTAATCACGGCTGTTTGGCCGTGCCCCACTGTGAGTGTCACCGGCTGTTTGGCCGTGCCCCACTGTGACTATCACCGGCCGCGGCGTCAGGCAGTAATCACGGCTGTTTGGCCGTGCCCCACTGTGAGTGTCACCGGCTGTTTGGCCGTGCCCCACTGTGACTATCACCGGCCGCGGCGTCAGGCAGTAATCACGGCTGTTTGGCCGTGCCCCACTGTGAGTGTCACCGGCTGTTTGGCCGTGCCCCGCTGTGAGTGTCACCGGCCAACGGCACACAGCCATCGATGGCCGCTCCTCTCTCATGCCGGTCGACCCTCCCATTAGTCTGGTATTTTGTGTATTTGTTTGCGATGGCCACGCTGGGCCGCTGCGGAAGGAGAGGCACCGGTCCGTGGAGGGCTCCCCGCGCGCTCAGTGTGACCAGGCGGCTGTATTGCAGGCGCGCTCAGGGTGGCCAAACTGCCGTGTTGCAGGCGCGCTCAGTGTGGCCAGGCGACCGTGTTGCAGGACGGTCTGTGTGACTCACAACTCTAGCCGGCTGTTTAATGAGTTGAATGCAAATAGGCTGTTTTTCCATTGGATGATTAATCGTTTACGGTTTATTAATTGAAGATGAATCGTTTACGCGTTGCTGATTCCCTGTACAAGTCTGTGCTTTGCACCATTGTTTTCATTGACTTGTTTTGCTTTAGTGTGGGGGATCACTGCCCCCGATTTCCACGTCCTTGTCTAATATCTCATGACAGAAACACTTGTAGCAATGCAAATACGATTTGTCGTTGTTTCCGTACGTGTACCTAGTCTCTCCCAATCCTTGCATTGAGCCCTCGACTGCTTAGGACACGCAATAGTCGCAAGTCACAATAGCCCCCATTCACGACTTCTTTGTTGAGCGCGACACCATAATGACGACTCAAAGTACTCGTTACCATTGTTGTGACAGCTAAGCCGCACAGTTGACAATGTGTTGCACCAGGCTGGCTGGTCCGCAGACTAACCCTGGACAGCGCCAGCCGGCCGACACAACCTGCACTGCGACACGTGTCCGCCGGTATGGTGCCCCAGGCGATGTCAGCGGACTGTGATGGTCCTCGCATGTGCCCGCCGGTACAGTGCCCCAGGCGGTGTCAGCGGACTGTGATGGTCCTCGCACGTGCCCGCCGGTACAGTGCCCCAGGCGGTGTCAGCGGACTGTGATGGTCCTCGCACGTGCCCGCCGGTACAGTGCCCCAGGCGGTGTCAGCGGACTGTGATGGTCCTCGCACGTGCCCGCCGGTACAGTGCCCCAGGCGGTGTCAGCGGACTGCGATAGTCCTCGCACGTGCCCCCGGTACAGTGCCCCAGGCGATATCAGCGGACTGTGATGGTGCTCGCACGTGCCCGCCGGTACAGTGCCCCAGGCGGTGTCAGCGGACTGTGATGGTCCTCGCACGTGTCCGCCGGTACAGTGCCCCAGGCGGTGTCAGCGGACTGTGATGGTCCTCGCACGTGTCCGCCGGTACAGTGCCCCAGGCGATGTCAGCGGACTGTGATGGTCCTCGCACGTGTCCGCCGGTACAGTGCCCCAGGCGGTGTCAGCGGACTGTGATGGTCCTCGCACGTGCCCGCCGGTACAGTGCCCCAGGTGGTGTCAGCGGACTGTGATGGTGCCTCGCACGTGCCCGCCGGTACAGTGCCCCCGGACAGTGCCCCAGGTGGGTCAGCGGACTGTGATGGTCCTCGCACGTGCCCACGGCTGGATGGTCCTCACTGTGCCCGCCGGTACAGTGCCCCAGGCGGTGTCAGCGGACTGTGATGGTCCTCGCACGTGCCCGCCGGTACAGTGCCCCAGGCGGTGTCAGCGAACTGTGATGGTCCTCGCGAGTTGAGCCGGTCATTCCACCGACCATGGTCGTCCTCTATGCGGTGCAGGCAGGGACCCATTCAAATTTGTATTCTTCTTCACTGGGGGAGGGGGTAAGTACTCGATGCGCGAGAATCAAGTATTTGTTAGTTTAGCCGATAGTGCCCCTAAAAAATGGCATGTTCTGACCACGAGATAGGGGGAGGGGCAATTTACCTTCCAGTTAACACGTTTTTGTTTTCGAGTCTCTGGGTGTAGGCCATGAACGATGGGTGCATAGGCCATGGGCGTAGGCCATGGACAGTAGCCCGTTCCACGGCCCAATCCTATCCGGTATCTGATTAGTCCTCTCCGCCTGCCGTCAGATGTGCGGCAGTTGGCGACACTCCTCTCCGCATCGTCGTCGGACCGTAACTGGACCGCGATCGTATCAGTGCACTGGCCGCTGGCCACTCTCGGCTCGTGTAAAATGCATGAGGGCATGCGGGGCGGGGTCAGCCGGCGCAGAAGTGGACTGGGCACGGCTCGGACCGGCGCCGAACCGGTCGACAACACCCTCTGAGGCATGGAGTCAGATCGTCATGGACGGACGCCAGTCCAAGACTGTAGATCTCACAGTTGACGTCGAGGTATTTTCAATCGCTTCATGAAAACAAACTGAACGAAGTACATCTTATGTATCATGCAACTGGATATTGTATTTACCATATGAATGCATGTATCCTGACAGCACGGTACAATGTTCGAGGTCCATAAATACGCAGTGTCTGCAGAACAGACGTCCTGGATAGAGCATGTTGGTCCGGCAGTGGCGACGGGCCACCTCGAGAGACCGGTTGTCAGTGCGATATCGATCATATCTGACACGCATCAAGTATCGATAATCAATGGATAAAGTGTCGACTTCTGACCGAATCCGAAAGATATCCCGACCCGTGGCGACCTGGCGTGCGCTGTCAGCGCCGGCGGAGACCGTCGACATCCCGCCCACCGTCGGCGGGCCTGATCTCAGCCGCTGAGACGAGGTCGACTGCTTCCAGCAGCAGCAGCAGCAGCAGAAGAAGAGTTTCGGGCTCATTTAAGACGCATTCAACTGCGAGGTCACACAACATCGCCAGCTTCTCACGCCGGCTGGCCGCGGGCGGACTCGGTGGTATTCCCGCGGGCTGTAGGATTTGAACCCACGACGTTGCGATCAACAGTTCAACGCCCCACCGACTCAGCTACCGCGACCCCGAGTGCTTCCATCGCAGGCTGGCACGGGGAGGCTTCCAGCGCGGGCTGGCACGGGGAGGCTTCCAGCGCGGGCTGGCACGGGGAGGCTTCCAGCGCGGGCTGGCACGGGGAGGCTTCCAGCGCGGGCTGGCACGGGGAGGCTTCCAGCGCGGGCTGGCACGGGGAGGCTTCCATCGCGGGCTGGCACGGGGAGGCTTCCAGCGCGGGCTGGCACGGGGAGGCTTCCATCGCAGGCTGGCACGGGGAGGCTTCCATCGCGGGCTGGCACGGGGAGGCTTCCAGCGCGGGCTGGCACGGGGAGGCTTCCAGCGCGGGCTGGCACGGGGAGGCTTCCAGCGCGGGCTGGCACGGGGAGGCTTCCACGCAGGCGCACCTTCCAGCGCGGGCTGGCACGGGGAGGCTTCCATCGCGGGCTGGCACGGGAGGCTTCCAGCGCGGGCTGGCACGGGGAGGCTTCCAGGGGCTCCAGACGCGGGCTGGCACGGGGAGGCTTCCAGCGCGGGCTGGCAGGGGCTTCCATCGCGGGCTGGCACGGGAGGCTTCCATCGCAGGCTGGCACGGGGAGGCTTCCAGCGCGGGCTGGCACGGGGAGGCCACCGGCTGGCACGGGGAGGCTTCCAGCGCGGGCTGGCACTCCAGGAGGCTTCCATCGCAGGCTGGCACGGGGAGGCTTCCAGCGCGGGCTGGCACGGGGAGGCTTCCATCGCGGGCTGGCACCCAGCCGGGGGCCGGGGAGGCTTCCACGCGGGCTGGCACGGGGAGGCTTCCAGCGCGGGCTGGCACGGGGAGGCTTCCATCGCAGGCTGGCACGGGGAGGCTTCCAGCGCGGGCTGGCACGGGGAGGCGACACTCGTCACCTGCCGAGCTGCCACGACCGCGTGATGCCTGGCGCGGCGGGAGGGCGCCATCGCCGCCTTCTTCACCACTTTTCCTGGCCGAGAATTGAGCCCGACACTCGACTGGCCCGTAGGCGTATTGCACACTGCGTGGTCATGGTATTCACAGCGGGACTTAAGCGTGACTTAGGTGGGAAGTCGCTTCCGTTTTCCAGGATATGACCTTTGGGCCGGAGTGTTGCAATGCCTCCAGGATATGACCTCTGGGACCGGAGTGTTGTAACTGCTGCAGGATGTGACCTCTGGGGCTGGAGTGTTGCAATGCCTCCAGGATATGACCTCTGGGGCCGGAGTGTTGTAACACCTCGCAGGTGTAGTGTCTGAAGCTATTCGTGCTTGAGCTGGAGTGACTCGCTGCATGTTAAGCTGCCTACTGAGCTCATTACGATGTACTGTGGTCCTCAGACTGTTACCGGGAGCGCACTTCGTCACTCAGACTGTGACGGGGGAACGCAATGTGCCCTCAGACTGTAGCTGAGAATGTGTTGTTTCTCAAACTGTAACGGAGGACATGATGTGACCCCAGACTGTAACTGAGAACGTGATGTGTTCCTTAGACTGTGACGGAGTGTGCTATGCGTTCTTTAAACTGTGACGGATAATGTTTTTTTCACGTTATGACGGAAGATGCGCTATGCATTCCTCAAATTGAGGCGAAGAATGTGTTGTGCTCTTCGCACTGCGTCCGAGGATCTTCTATTCATTCCTCAGACTGTGACGGAGAAAGTGTTGTGTTCTTCACACCGTGAATTATGTGTTGTATTCCTCAGACTGCGACGGAGGACGTGCTGTGCATTCATGGGAATGTGGCGAAGGATTTGCTGTGTATTCCTCACACTATGACGAATGTGTTGTATTCCTCAGATTGTGACGGATGTGTTATGTTCCTCAGATTGTGACAAATGTTTTGTATTCCTTAGACTGCGACCGATGTGTTGTATTCCTCAGACTGTGGCGGATATGTTGTATTCCTCATACTGTGACGGCTGTGTTGTATTCCTCAAACTGCGACGGCTGTGTTGTATTCCTCAGACCGCGACCGATGTGTTGTATTCTTTAGACTGTGATGGCTGTGTTGTATTCCTCAGACTGCGACGGCTGTGTTGTATTCTTCAGACTGTGGCGGATGTGTTGTATTCCTCAGACTGCGACGGCTGTGTTGTATTCCTCAGACTGTGACGGCTGTGTTGTATTCCTCAGACTGTGACGGAGGACGGAGATCACTTCCTGCAGCTGCAGGACCTTTTGGGCGAATTCGTCGAGCCGTGCGTTATGGACTGCAAAATAGGCGTGCGGACCTACCTTGAGGACGAGCTGGCGAAGGCTAAGGAGAACCCGAAGCTAAGGAAGGTAGGACGTGCCAGTCAATACCCGTGGGAGGTGTGGCGACCAATGTGGAAAGGTAGGGCTGTAGGACGCTCCTGATTTTGTTTGACTATTGAAAGCAGTGAAAGCCACGTAACTTGTGGTTGTTGAAAATAGCACCGGGATGTTGAATGACACCTGCGTACCATGAGCACAAACCCTACGTTAGCAGGATGTGGAACAGAGGGCTGGTTGAACTACCCCCAACTATTGAACGCGGCACTAGACAGTTAATGCTGGACTCACGGCAGCTGCTAATTAAACTGCAAAACCAACGTTCGCATGACACATCACAATCGACGTTGAACTCTTCACCGTCTTGCGCTTTTCGTACTGTTTTCACCGGCTCTGGTCCTTTCTCCCTTCATCTCACCAGCCATTGTGGTGTTTCCAGGACATGTACGAGAAAATGATGGCCATCGACAAGAGCGCCCCCACGGAGGAGGAACACCGCCTCAAGGCTGTCACAAAACCCAGGTATGGCAGCGCGTGGCTCCACGCTCTGTCGGTGGGTGTGTTGCACATGCCGACCTCAATGAACTAGAACAACGCTGCCGCCCACCTGCCGTATCTTGAACGAGACAGAACAGGTCGTGGCTTTTTGTCTGCAAGGGAAAACGTTTTCCGCACTCGGGTGAAAGTCGAGGGCTGCTTGTTGTGTTCCTCATATTAAGCATTACATGTGTATCACCACGGGAACAGTGTCGGGTTTCTGCCAGTACACGTCTACCGCGATAGGTTTCAGAGTCGTGTGGGGCCGGGTTTACGACTCCGACATGGCTTCCGGCCAAAGGTCAACCATGCCATTTGACCATCATGAAGGTCAGCCATGTCATCTGACCACCACAAAGGTCAGCCACGCCATTTTACTACCATAAAAGTCAACCATGCAATTTGACCACCATAGAGGTCAGCCATGCCATCTGACCACCATAAAGGTCAGCCATGTCATTTGACTACTATAAGGGTCAGCTATGCCATTTGACCACCATAAAGGCCAGCTATGCCATTTGACCACCATAAAGGCCAGCCATGCCATCTGACCACCATAAAGGCCAGCCATGCCATCTGACCACTATAAGAGCCAGCCATGCCATTTGACCACCATAAAGGCCAGCCATGCCATCTGACCACTACAAGGGCCAGCCATGCCATCTGACCACCATAAAGGCCAGCCATGCCATCTGACCACTATAAGGGCCAGCCATGCCATCTGACCACTATAAGGGCCAGCCATGCCATCTGACCACCATAAAGGCCAGCCATGCCATCTGACCACCATAAAGGCCAGCCATGCCATCTGACCACCATAAAGGCCAGCCATGCCATCTGACCACTATAAGGGCCAGCCATGCCATCTGACCACCATAAAGGGCCAGCTATGCCATCTGACCACTCGGCCACGCACCACATGGTCCAGCCGATTGGTACGCGCTCTGAGCGAAGACCACTGGGAGCTCGCTGCCGGTCTGGCAGTATATTGGCTGCCGAAACAAGACGGGTTCGGCTCGCGTATGCAGACTGACGACCAGCGTCCTCTCCGTGGATACGTCCCTGGTATTGCAGGCTGACGGCCACCGTCCTCTCCGTGGATACGTTCCGGTTATTGCAGGCTGGCGGCCACCGTCCTCTCTTTGGATACGTTCCTGTTATTGTATGCTGACGGCCACCGTCCTCTCCCTGGATACGTTCCTGTTATTGCAGGCTGACGGCCACCGTCCTCTCCATGGATACGTTCCTGTTATTGTAGGCTGGCGGCCACCGTCCTCTCCCTGGACACGTTCCTGTTATTGCAGGCTGACGGCCACCGTCCTCTCCGTGGATACGTCCCTGGTATTGCAGGCGACGGCCACCTCCCGGGATACGTTCCGGTTATTGCAGGCTGGCGACCGCCCTCTCGTTCCTGTTATTGTATGCTGACAGCCACCGTCCTCTCCCGATACGTTCCTGTTATTGCAGGCTGACGGCCACCGTCCTCTCCGTGGATACGTTCCGGTTATTGCAGGCTGGCGGCCACCGTCCTCTCCCTGGACACGTTCCTGTTATTGCAGGCTGACGGCCACCGTCCTCTCCATGGATACGTTCCTGTTATTTGGCGCCGTCCGTACTCCCGTGATGTAATCACAGCAGTAAGCTAGCCAGGAGCACACACTGGTAGTCGTGGTAGCAGGAGGTATTTGTATGTTGTCGATGGAGCACAAAAGACGTGTCGATGCCCGGCAAATGGCTGCACAGCATTGTCAGTGGCGTCCAGGCTGTCTGTGCCGTCAGGTCTGTGCCGTCTGTGTCTGTGCCGTCAGGTCTGTGCCAGGCTGTCTGTGTGTCGTCAGGTACACCGTGCCGCTACGGCCGTGATATTCTGTTGCAATACCCGGCGGGTGCTGCAGAGCCATAGTGGCTGGTGTGGTGGGCATACTAGTGGGCCGCTAGCCGCCGCAAAACGTCGGCGATGAAATGGGTGTAGCCGTACGCGCATGAATGAAGTGACTGTGGCAGGTGGTGGTGTATTCTGATTGTGTGACGCCTCCGTATGAAGCAACAATATACACCCGGCACTCATCTGTCACTTCGAGTGCCCGGCACTCCTGCTTGACGCTCCTGCCCGGCACTCCTTCCCGGCACTCCTTCCCGGCACTCTTCCCGACACCTCTGCCCAGCTCCATGCCCGATATCCCCATCCATGCTCTGTATTCCTCTCCACACTGTTTTCTCCATCTCCTTCATCCCATCGTCCCGAAATGGTCAGAGTTGGTCAGAGTTAGCCAGGGTTGTAATCCAGTAACCTACACTGCATGCACACAACACACGTGTGTATGTGACTCGATGATCAGCCTGATCTTGGATTGATCGTGTTGATTGATCGTGTTGACCAGCCCTTGGAAACGATGACGCAGTTGCGGGCTTGGATTCGTGCGCTTCCGAGACTATTTCATGATGCCACCTGCAGGGTTCAGACAAAGAGTATTCTCTGACACTGTGCCTAGTAAGCAATTCTGAATGATAAATCCTGACAGTCTCTCTGCAGGGTAGATGCAGTCCTTTTTAAGAACGACTATAAAGTGGCTGAAGTGAAGCGGCAACTGCGACAGGTACATGGTGTGGCGGGAGACCATCTCGTCGACGGCCAACCTCGGCTTCCGCATCGAGGGGATACGGAAGAGTCAAGGCTTCTCGAGCAAAGACTTCAAGACGACTCGTTCCCCAGAGCAGATCAGGGAGGCCATCATCATGTTCACCGACGGCTACCCGAAGGCGGTGGTAGGTGTTCGGTGGTGTGTTGGACCGGCGGTCGTAGTGATGTCAGGGCCACCTGTGGAGCGTTAGGTGCGAGAGGTCGCCGGACGTAGTGATGTCAGGGCCACCTGTGGAGCGTCAGGTGCGAGAGGTCGCCGGACGTAGTGATGTCAGGGCCACCTGTGGAGCGTCAGGTGCGAGAGGTCGCCGGACGTAGTGATGTCAGGGCCACCTGTGGAGCGTCAGGTGCGAGAGGTCGCCGGACGTAGTGATGTCAGGGCCACCTGTGGAGCGTCAGGTGCGAGATGTCGCTGGACGTAGTGATGTCAGGGCCACATGTGGAGCGTCAGGTGCGAGAGATCGCCGGCTCGACTGTATCGACTCTTCGATTCAGAGTGTGGATATGATTGCAAGTGTACCGATGCCGCTCTGTCCAAAGTAGTTGCTTCGTTGTCGAGTAATGCCACGTGTTGTTTTGTAACGGTTTGTTGGTGTTGTGCGGTCTTGACGCCTCGGCCCATCAGAAACTGACTGTGCTATGTGATATCGCTGCACTGCTTGCTGGCTTTGGTGCACATGAATCAAAACTTCAAGTATCATCTAGATGTCACGAACTAGATGTCAGTCACGAACAGCTTTCATACGTCCTATTGCCGCACAACCATCGGCGGCGTCAATACCTCACCGCACAGCTTAACATCAGGCTTAGCTCCGGGCTGCACAGCCATTAACGTCATCAACACCTCACCGCACAGCTTGACGTGAGCCGCACAGCTTAGCACCGAGCTGTCGTCAGCGCGTGAAAGGTCAACAGGAGCCGCCAACTCAGGCCACTAGCGCCGAAATGCCACCGGAATCGGGCGCAACAAGGCGGATGTGGAGCACTCATGTTGACCGTCCCAACACAGCAGTGCGCTTTGTTATCGGAATGGGACCAATTGACACAGGATCCGGCCTATACTCGCCACTTGTTTGCCAATGATTAACGACGTCCGGCTGCGCGGGGATTGCGAGCGCCAGCTGCCTGTGCCTGTCGCGGTGACGTAGCTCACGGCGCTGCCACACGTATCGCCGTTATCTGCCAATCGTCTGGCCGGGAGCTTTTTGTGTCGCACGCTTATCAGGCGTCTGTCGTCGGGGTATCATGGAGGTTGATTGATTGATGCGTTCCACTGCGCTCACGCCGTTGGAAGATTTTGTCGGGAAGTGTGCTGTCAAATGATAGCACCTGGGCGAGCGATCGATGCCGCTAAATCTTCCTCGCACTGGATGAGCTCAAACGTGTGCGCTGCGGCGTTCAGGGTTGTTTAGGATGTACGCTATCGGCGTGATCAAACTCTCTGGATTTGCGTTTCGGCGGTCTTGTTTCGATGTTCTCCCGGTCTTGACCTGAGTGTGTTTCGATGTTCTCCCGGTCTTTACCTGAGTGTGTTTCGATGTTCTCCCGGTCTTTACCTGAGTGTGTTTCGATGTTCTTCCGGTCTTGACCTGAGTGTGTCAATGTCCGCACCTGTGTTTCAGCCGCAATACTTGGAGCGGTTGAAGGAGATCCAGTCGGCTTTGAGCAAATCGACGTTCTTTCAAAGTCATGAGGTATGTATGCAGTCTGGTGGAGTTGTGCAGTGTGCGGTGATATGATAATGCATGCGTGGTTCCTCTTGAAGTCCACTCCTCCGCTTTGGCGATTGGTGGTTGTTATTTATATCTGCGACGCGTCGACTGTTGTGTCATTATAGTGTCGCCAATTTCTCACGCCGATTGAACGCGGTCGAAGAGTAGCGACGGGAAGGACTCGAACCCACAACCTTGCGGTTTGGAGACTGACACCTTGCCCGAGACTAATCCTTCCACTTTGGGACTTCGTAAAAAAAATGTCAGGAATATTCAGTATGTGACCATAATTTAGTTCCGTCGCCTGTCGCATGTAAAAATTGATTACACTACTACCTTGTTTAAGGAAGATTTTACTCATACATGCACGTGTTTACGGAAAAACACGAACCTCTGCTTAGCCCCGGCCGGTGGGACGTACGTCAGTGACCTGCGCTCTCCTCCCGTGACCTGTGCTCCTCCCAGTGACCTGTGACCTGCTCTCCTCCCAGTGACCTGCGCTCTCCTCCCGCAGTTCATCGGCTCGTCCCTGCTGTTCGTGCACGACGCCAACCACGCGTCCGTCTGGATGATCGACTTCGCCAAGACGACGCCGCTGCCGGCCGGCGTCAGCATCAGCCACTGGCGTGGCTGGCAGCCGGGCAACCACGAGGACGGCTACCTCATCGGCGCCGGCAACCTGGCCACCATACTGGCCGACATGGTCCCGGGGCGAGATCCGGCCTAACCTCTGCACAATCTGCCGGCCCAGCCTAGCCTCTGCACAAACGGGGGGCCAGGCCCGGCCTCTGTGCAGTCGGTGGGCTCGGCCTGGCCTCTGCGCAGGCGCAGACGGCGAGCCTGACGTAGCCTCTGCACAGTCGGCGAGCCACGTCCGACGGACGCGTCAGCGTCGGGTCGGCCGGCGGTGACCTCGGCATGCCCTGGGCGGGCGCTCCACGTGTCAACAGTGTCATAGACTAGTGACCAGCGACGGTGCTAAGCGTGACCAGCGACGGTGCTAAGCGTGACCAGCGACGGTGCTAAGATGTGTCTTACTCGGCGACGGTCGACGGTGGACGGTCGCGGACGACGCCCGGTCGTGCCGAGAGCGGCGGCGCGGTCAGCGAGCCTGACCCGGTCGGACAGCCGGTTTGGTGTTGGTGTGGCGGCCGGGCGACTTGGGGTGTGCTGCGCGCTGGACGCGTGTCGAGCGCTCGCCGACGCCGCGAGCGTGTGCGACTGTTGTGGGCTGGGCACTGTTTAGTTTGGGGCGCTCGTATTGCAGAACTGGCGCCGGCCGCAAACGATGGACCAGATGGACCCAGATGGAGTGCCGTGCCGTGTGCGTGGACGCCTCTCGGAACGGCGCTTGTTACCTCCTGGAGCCGCTCCCCTGTTATCCGCGTGGCCACCGGGGGCTTCATCGTTTTGACAGCTGGAACCATGTGCCGATGTAAACCTATCACCGTCGCCTACGACTAAGATCCTTGAGAGGATAGGTCCACAAACGTGCGAGACACCCAAAATCCAGACTCGCGCACCAAGGATCCTTAATACATAGGACATGTTGCAGTCCTCAGAACAGGACCTTGCGTAATGACCCATGAACAGTTGAGACACCCCAGGGCCCTATACCTCAGCGACGTTTCCTTGAGTCGCCTGGCCCGCAGAAAGCGATCGAGAATTGCTGGGGAGTGGCGCTGGGCCTTACGATCGGACAGAGCATCGCACACATGCTACACTAACCCATCAGAGGCTGACAGCATGAGCCATCCCCGGGCGAGCGACCGTCTTGTTATATTTGTTATCTGCGAATGGCTGTGCCCGCGCTTGTTTTACAGTTGTACGTTTGTTTTACAGTCGGTCGGCCGGTGAACGGAGAGCAGGTCACTGTATTGCTGACCTCACGGTGTGGTGACGGAGGGCAGGTCACACTGTGCCGTTGGCCTCACGGTGTGGTGACGGAGGGCAGGTCACACTGTGCCGTTAGCCGCACGGTGTGGTGACGGAGAGCAGGTCACACTGTGCCGTTGGGGGGTGAGGGAGAGGAGGCACGCCACCTCACGGTGTGGTGACGGAGAACAGGTGGTGTGTGCCGTTGACCTCACGGTGTGGTGACGGAGAGCAGATCACACTGTGCCGTTGGCCTCACGGTGTGGTGACGGAGAGCAGGTCACACTGTGCCGTTGACCTCACGGTGTGGTGACGGAGAGCAGGTCACACTTTGCCGTTAGCCTCACGGTGTGGTGACGGAGAACAGGTGGTGTGTGCCGTTGACCTCACGGTGTGGTGACGGAGAGCAGATCACACTGTGCCGTTGGCCTCACGGTGTGGTGACGGAGAGCAGGTCACACTGTGCCGTTGACCTCACGGTGTGGTGACGGAGAGCAGGTCACACTGTGCCGTTGGCCTCACGGTGTGGTGACGGAGAGCAGGTCACACTTTGCCGTTAGCCTCACGGTGTGGTGACGGAGAGCAAGTCACACTTTGCCGTTAGCCTCACGGTGTGGCGCGTCTTCCAGCGCCGCGCTGAGCCGCCGCCCTTCTGACCGAGTGTGCGCACCGAGTGGGGAAACTGTGTCGTACCTCTCTCAGAACCGGCGTGCCTTCCCAGGATGTCGACGGTACCCGCTCGCTTCGATGTCTGACCTGGGTGGGACGATACGTTCGTGGCTGACTGAGGCCTTACAACGGCGCGCGCCCGACGGTCGGACTATCTATCGTTTACCTCTTCTGACCGCGTGTCGAACCTGCTAACGTACAAACGTACGCACCCGCGCGCTGTGCCGTGCCCGGCGGCGCTGTGTGCTGCCGCACGCTGTGCTGTGCCCGGCGGCGCTGTATGCTGCCGCGCGCTGTGCCGTGGCCAGCAGCGCTGTGTGCTGCTGCGCGCTGTGCTGTGCCCGGCGGCGCTGTATGCTGCCGCGCGCTGTGCCCCCGGCGCTTACGCTTGCTGTCCCGGCGGCGCTGTGGCTGCCGCGCGCTGTGCCGTGCCCGGCGGCGCTGTGCTGCCGCCGCTGTGCTGTGCCCGGCGGCGCTGTATGCTGCCGCGCCTTCCGTGGCCAGCGGCGCTGTGTCTGCTGCGCGCTGTGCTGCCGCGCGCTGTGCCGTGGCCAGCAGCGCTGTGTGCTGCTGCGCGCTGTGCTGTGCCCGGCGGCGCTGTTTGCTGCCGCGCGCCGCTGTTTCGAGCCGTTGGTTGGACGTGCCTGCAGCATTAATATACGCGCTGACAGACCGTAGGCTCGTCGTAACCGCCGACGTTGGCGAACACAGTGCGATGTCTGGTGGCGGTTCTCACGATTCCGTGACTATTTGCGGAATGATATTCACAAGAAGCGGTCATCTGGTGAGACAGTAGGGCGGAACGATTGGGGTTGGCTGTCAGTTCAGTGTTTACATTGCTGCGAGTGAGGAAAGGATTTGGGCAAGACTACGCGTCAACATTTAGTCATAGTACCAGCTGGTTGATACCAGTGCGTTAATGCCTGTCAGTATTAGGTAGACGAGATCAGCAAATTCATACTCTTCAGTCGTAGTCGGTGACCTCAATTTCGAACCAAGTGGCAATGATTGACGACACTCCGCCACTCGGAGACAATTTACTACCGCTAGGAATGTTGATTGTTTTTAAGATGGTCGTTCAAATGAAAGACCTAATGTATTGGTTTGGAGCCACCATATAACAACACCGAACCCGAAACACTTGAGTGTGGAAGTGAATTCCTTGATAAAAAAATATTCCAAATAAATGTGATGAACACAAAATGCCTGGCAAAGCCAGGCACGCTCGCATGCCTGTGGTAGGTGCACTGCTCAATACATGCAACGTCTCGCTGCTAGGGACATCCATTAGCAGTCTCATTCCAACGCATTCTTTGTTGAAGGCCTGGAACTTCTACGCAGTCGTGACATGCACGTCTTAAGCAGAGCAGCGTCCCGGATACGAGAAAAGAGTTGACGATACGGGGCTTCGATATGCATGAAACAGATAAACTTCTCAGGCTGCAGAGATGGTCAGTTTGTGACCAGGTAGTCCAATGACCTGAACTGCGCTCGGGTGAGGCTATGCCGGAGTCGTGGATTTGGACCTGCGAGTCTTGGGAACCATTATCGGTAGATAAACTCCACTGGGGGCTTTAATAAGCATTGCTCTGGTGGTAATGTGCTTGATAGGTGGTCCTGAACTTGCTCAAGTGAGGTGCAAAATTTATTTAGTATCATATCGAACACCGAAATCGAAAATTCTGCAAAATAATTGATCAGGCAATGCAGATCTTCCTTCAAGTGTTCCCAGTTCATTCTATAAATGTGAAGAGCGCAGAGGACACAGCGGACATCTTCAATCATCATCAAGTGTTGGTTAGAGGGACTTATTTGACACATGAGTGACCCGATTTTGCGCTACCTTTTCCCAGACACTTAATGGCGTTCAAAGCTCGGCTGCGCCATTTTGTGGTCACGTCGCACCGCCACACCGTCGTAAACAAATCCGCCCACCTCTCCTCGATGTCACAAATCCGCCCACCTCTCCTCGATGTCACATTTCCGCCCACCTCTTCTCGGTGTCACAAATCCGCCCACCTCTCCTCGATGTCACAAATCGCAGTCGATTAAGCCCATCCGATCAATCAATCGATCCGTTCTGGGCCGCGGACGACGCGCGGCCTCGGCACCAGAAAAACGCCGTCTGGGAGTGGCGACGAGCAGGGCCGGCGGTAAAAACATGGCGACACACATCGGACCGGACCGGGCCGGCGACTCGGCCCGGACCGGGCCGGCGGCTCGGCCCGGTCCGCGCCTGTGGAGGTGACCTCGGTCAGTGTTGTGTGCGTCAGCGCATGCGGTCGCGCCGGTCGGGCTGGGCTGCGGCGCACCCCCAGCCAGTGTCGTCAGCTCGCGGCAGGGCCAAGGTGACGCCCACTGGACGGCGCATCAGTCGTGAACCGAGCCGCGAGTGTCGCCGCCGCCGCCGCCGGTGACGGCTGAGACTGAGGGACAGTGGCGACTGACGACTGGTCGCTGGCGACTGACGCGTCGTCAGCGGTGACGGCTGAGACTGAGGGACAGTGGCGACTGACGACTAGTCGCTGGCGACTGACGCGTCGTCAGCGGTGACGGCCGAGATTGAGGGACAGTGGCGACTGACGACTGGTCGCTGACGACTGACGCGTCGTCAGCGGTAACGGCTCACCATTAGCGACTGATGATCAACGGTCGACGTCCGACGGTTGCTGGCCGACTACTGACGACTGACGACCGACTGTTGCTGGTTGGCTGCTGACGACTGACGACCAACAACCGACGGTTGCTGGTTGGCTGCTGACGACTGACGACTGACGACCGCCGCCGACGGTAACGCGATGACGTTCGGCTCGGACCCGCGGGCCACCATCTTCATGTCGGGCGTGGCGCTGGTGGTGTTCGGGTCTGCCCTCATCTGGACGGCCGGCGCGCTGCAGCTGTACCTGGAGCGGATAGGCGCCTACACCACCACCGCGGACGGCAAGGCCGTTCTGGAGATCCGCCGCTCCCCGGAGCCGGCCCGGGCCGAGTTGCCGCAGCCCAAGGGACCAACGACTGGGGACGAACTACCTACTGCCGACGAGGTATATCTGAGAGAGGAAGACGAACAATCCGTCACAGAGAGCATACGTCGGATGGAAATAGACACACGACCGACTGCCGAGAGCATCCGTCATATAGAAGAAACAGACAAACAACCTACCACCGATAGCATCCGCCATGTACAAGAAACAGACAAACAACCGACCACCGAGAGCATCAGTCAGATAGGAGAAACAGACAACCAACCAACCACCGATAGCATCCGCCATGTAAAAGAAACAGACAAACAACCAATCGCCGAGAGCATCAGTCAGATAGAAGAAACGGATAAACAACCGACCGCCGAGAGCATCCGTCAGATATAAGAAATAGATCAGCAATCAATCGTCGAGAGCATTCATCAGACAAAGGAAAACGAACTATTGATCGATGAGGGGATACATCTGACAGAGGACGACAAATTGGCATGGGCATGATAAACTGGTGTAAATATGACCAGGATGAATAAACGCCGGCGACTAGCGTAATATGAAATTGTAGCAATCAACTGCAAGCAGCGTACGACTGGAAAATTTGGCAGCAACCCTTGAACGTATCACTATATTCTGACATTTCTTTTAGTTACCTCCCAGCACATTATGCACTCGTGAAGGACATTCCAAGTCCCCTCATGCATATGGAACATACTCATTATCTCGCTGTATTAATATGTTCACACCTTCTTCCCCATGGGGAACTTGAGGCATCCCTCACCCGCTTGAGAAACCCCCTCCTTTACATCAGAGGAAAACAAGTCATTGCGATGGTGGGCGGCGAGCAGCGGATAAGAAGGGACATCTCACTCAGAATCACCTGTGACTGATAGATGGGGACACGTGCGGAAGCCGATCGCCGTCGGCGCGCCCGACCACGGAAAACAACGACCCAACACCACATGGCAACGTCCGTACAGCGAAACCCGGCAGAACACCGCTTGGGCCGGTGAGAGGAGCAGCTGGCCACCGATGGAGTACATCTGGAGACTCGACAGACAATAGGCGGCACATACCTCTGGCCATCCGTTCATCGGCAGCATTTCACCGACCATCGAACACAATGGTGTCCAAGAAGAATACATCCTCCTACAGTTCCCTGAGAGGACTTGAGAGCTTTTGAAGCACACGGCGGCAGCGCAAAAAGGAAACAGGAAGTGTAGGTTATTCAGAGGAGTAGCTTGAGTAGCTTGTAGAAACTGCTCAATGCAAGCCTCAATGGATTCACACTGTGCGTCAGTCGTGAATACCGTTGTCCTTGTTTATCTCTGCCTCTGTTGGTTCAGAATGCAAACACAACGCGTCATCGCAATGCATAGTTTCGTGCCGTTGTGAACTTCCAATTGCTTCTTCATGGGTGCCATTCAGAACAAAAGGAGCGGGGACGGCCGAGTGGTTAGGGTGTTGGGCTCCGGGTACCAAAGGTCCCGGGTTCGACACTCGCATCGCTCGGGACATTTCCCAACCCGCGGCCCACCGGCGAAACAGTGTGGGCGGCACCATTAGCCGTGAATGTCCATGAAGTGCGTCGTGAACCACCCAATAAACAAACCGAAGGAGCCATGCACCTGGGGCAGAATCGAAACAAACGGAGGGAACGATCGAACTCACCACTTCTGGCGGACAAATACGAGGGAATGGGTCAGGTCAAAGGTCACCAAATTGCAGAAAAACAAAACAATCGAATTTTTATAAATGGACCATCTTAGTGAAACCTTCACCAAACGATCGGCCGTGAGCCAGAGGCCTTCGGTTTGCACTTTGGTGACCTTGGGTTAGGTCAAAGGTCACCAAATCGCCGAAAAACATGATTTTTGGCTCACAGACATGGATGATCTCGGCAACCGCTGGATCGATCTTCGTGAAACATTCACCAAACGATCGGCCGTGTGCCAGAAGCGTGCGGTTTCCACTTTCGTGACCTTGAGTCAGGTCAAAGATCCCCAAATCGCCGAAAAACATGATTCTTGGCTCACAGACATGGATGATCTCGGCAACCGCTGGATCGATCTTTGTGAAACCTTCACGAAACGATCGGCCGTGTGCCATAGGCGTGCGGTTTGCAATTTCGTGACCTTGGGTCAGGTCAAAGGTCACCAAATGGCGGAAAAAGATGATTTTTGGCTCACAAACATGAATGATCTTAGTGAAACCTTCACCAAACGATCGGCCGTGTGCCAGAAGCGTGCGGTTTGCACTTTCGTGACCTTGGGTCAGGTCAAAGGTCACCAAATTGCTGAAAAACACGATTTTTTGGCTCACAGACATGGATGATCTCGGCAACCGCTGGATCGATCTTAGTGTAGCATTCACCAAACGATCCGCCGTGTGCCAGAGGCGTGCGGTTTGCACTTTGGTGGCCTTGGGTCAAGTCAAAGGTCATCGGATCGCCGAAGAACCAAAAAATAGTTTCTCGCAGACATGGATGATCTCGGCAACCGCTGGAACAATCTTAATAAAACAAGCACCGGACGATCGGCCGTGTGCCAGAGGCGTGCGGTTTGCACTTTCGCGTGGCCTGGGTCATTTAGGTCAAAGGTCATCGGATCGCCGAAGAACCAAAAAATAGTTTCTCGCAGACACGGATGATCTCGGCAACCGCTGGAACAATCTTAATAAAACATGCACCGGACGATCGGCCGTGTGCCAGAGGCGTGCGGTTTACACTTTCGTGGCCTTGGGTGAAGTCAAAGGTCACCGGATCGCCGAAGAACCAAAAAATAGTTTCTTGCAGACATGGATGATCTCGGCAACCGCTGGATTGATCTTAGTGAAACATTCACCAAACGATCGGACGTGTGCCAGAGGTGTGCGGTTTGCACTTTCGTGGCCTTGGGTGAAGTCAAAGGTCACCAGATCGCTGAAGAACCAACAATTATGTTCTCGCAGTCATGGATGGTCTAGGCAACTGCTGGATCGACCTTAATAAAACTTTCACCAAACGATCGCCCGTGTGCCAGAGGCGTGCGGTTTGGACTTTCGTGATCTTGGGTCAGGTCATAGGTCACCAAATTGCCGAAAAACAAAAAAATCGAACTTACACAAATGGATGATCTTAGTGAAACCTTCACCAAAGGATCGGCCGTGTGCCAGAGGCTTCGGTTTACACTTTCGCGATCTTGGTTCAGGTCAAAGGTCACCAAATCGCCGAAAAACATGATTTTTTCCTCACAGACATGGATGATCTCGGCAACCGCCGGGTCGATCTTAGTGAAACATTCACCAAACGATCGGCCGTGTGCCAGATGCGTGCGGTTTGGACTTTTGTGCCCTTGGGCCAGGTCAAAGGTCACCAAATTTCCGAAAAACCAAAGAATTCGACTTACAGACATGGATAATCTCGGCAACCGCTGGATAGATCTTAGTGAAACCTTCACCAAACGATCGGACGTGTGCCAGAGGTGTGCGGTTTGCACTTTCGTGGCGTTGGGTTAAGTCAAAGGTCACCAGATCGCCGAAGAACCAAAAATTAGTTTCTCGCAGACATGGATGATCCAGGCAACCGCTAGATCGATCTTAGTGAAACCTTCATCAAACGATCGCCCGTGTGCCAGAGGTGTGCGCTTTGGACTTTCGTGATCTTGGGTCAAGTCAAAGGTCACCAAATTGACGAGAAAAAAAGGAACTTACAGAAATTAATGATCTTAGTGAAACCTTCACCAAACGATTGGCCGTGTGCCAGAGGCGTGCGGTTTGCACTTACGTGATCTTGGGTCAGGTCAAAGGTCACCAAAACGCCGAAAAACCTGATTTTTGGCTCACAGACATGGATGATCTCGGCAACCGCTGGATCGATCTCAGTGAAACCTTCAGCAAACGATCGGCCGTGTGCCATAAGCGTGCGGTTTGCACTTTTGTGACCTTGGGTCAGGTCAAAGGTCACCAAATTGCCCAAAAACATGATTTTTGGCTCACGGACATGGATGATCTTAGTGAAACCTTCACCAAACGATCGGCCGTGTGCCAGAGGCGTTCGGTTTTAACTTTCGTGACCTTGGGTCAGGTTAAACGTCACCAAATCGCCGATGGCACACGGCCGATCGTTTGGTGAAGGTTTCACTAAGATCATCCATTTCTGTAAGTTCGATATTTTTGTTTTTCGGCAATTTGGTGACCTTTGACCTGACCCAAGGTCACGAAAGTCCAAACGGCACGCCTCTGGCACACGGGCGATCGTTTGGTGAAGGTTTTATTCAGATGGACCAAGAGGTTGCCGAGATCATCCATGTCTGTAAGAAACTATTTTTTGGTTCTTCGGCGATCTTGTGACCTTTGACCTGACGCAGGATCACTACAGTGCAAACCGCATGCCTCTGGCACACGTCCGATCGTTTGGTGAATGTTTCACTAAGATCGATCCAGCGGTTGCCGAGATCATCCATGTCTGCGAGCCAAAAATCCAGTTTTTTCGGCGATTTGGTGACCTTTGACCTGACCCAAGGTCACGGAAAAGTGCAAACCGCACGCCTCTGGCACACGGCCGATCGTTTGGTGAAGGTTTCACTAGAGATCATCCATGTCTTGTGAGCCAAAAATCATGTTTTTTGGCCATTTGGTGACCTTTGACCTGACCCAAGGTCACGGAAGTGCAAACCGCACGCTTCTAGCACATGGCCGATCGTTTGGTGAAGGTTTCACTAAGATCATCCATGTTTGTGAGCCAAAAATCATGTTTTTTGGCCATTTGGTGACCTTTGACCTGACCCAAGGTCACGAAATTTCAAACCGCACGCCTATGGCACACGGCCTATCGTTTGGTGAAGGTTTAACAAATATCGATCCTGCGGTTACCGAGATCATCCATGTCTGTGAGCCAAAAATCATGTTTTTCGGCGATTTGGTGACCTTTGACCTGACCCAAGATCACGAAAGTGCAAACCGCACGCCTCTGGCACACGGCCGATCGTTTGGTGAATGTTTCACTAAGATCGACCCAGCGGTTGCCGAGATCATCCATGTCTGTGAGCCAAAAATCCAGTTTTTCGGCGATTTGGTGACCTTTGACCTGACCCAAGGTCACGAAAGTGCAAACCGAAGGCCTCTGGCTCACAGCCGATCGTTTGGTGAAAGTTTCACTAAGATCGTCCATTTATAAAAGTTTGATTTTGTTTTTCTGCAATTTGGTGACCTTTGACCTGACCCAAGGTCACGAAAGTCCAAACCGCACGCCTCTGGCACACGGGCGATCGTTTGGTGAAGGTTTTTATTAAGATCGACCGAGCGGCTTCCGAGATCATCCATGTCTGCGAGATGGTGTATGTCAGTCGATGTATGTGAGATGGTGTCTGTTTTTTAGACCCTTCCGACGTGAGCGCCACACCGGGGGGCGGTCAAGTTGTTCCGGGCCTGTGACGTAGCCAAGGCGATACTCGGCAGCACCTTGCGTGCATGTCAAGCCAAAACGGGCAATATTTGCCACGGCTTTACGCACGCAATTTTTATTGTATGTAGGCAAATTTGACATCATGCGAATGCCTGAAGAATTCTACATACGAATCCTGATCGTTTTTACTTGCATCGCCTCGAAAAAGTATGTTTCCTTGCCGGTAAACGAGGACACTACACAAAACCGGCCGGCCGACTCCCGGAGGGCGGGGCCTAGAGTCGTTGCCATGACGACCGGCTGGCCCTCAAGGCCAGTCGTGCGCCGAGCCTCGATAGAAAAGGAACCTGCTGTTAAATGAAATTGCCAGGAATCTGCTGGATTTGGAATATTCTACTGTAGGATTCTATAATCTGCCAGATGTCCACCACATTCTAGTAGAATATCGCATATTCTAGCTGTGACGTCACCAATGTACAGTATATACTAGATCTGAGAATATACTAAACTTGGGTGTACCAGTTCTTTAATATACTCTGCGCCACACCTGCCGACATGCACACAACCGCATATTACTCAGCCACAATTCCACAAGCCGCACGTGACATATTTCGGAGCACGACTACGGAGGCTCCGGACACATTCCGTGCGAATATATTAACAGGTGAGACCAGTCAAGTTGGTGGGCTGGCTAGTTGGGCTTTAAGGCGCATCGGCTTCCATGGCCACATGGCTCCCGAGACCAGTCACAGAACTTCCTGTCAAACAGTATGTATTCGGCAAATATAACCGATAACCATATCACCTCACACTGGAGGACACGCGATAGCACAACGTGCGTCAGTACAAAACCTCACAACCGGAAAGAGAGTGCAGCGTCGTGCCATGTATCACGCTACAGCTGATACCACCATTTTCACACCCCGCCATAAACAATGATCGTCGCCGATACCCAGCCGCCGGACGACACCGCCGGCCATCGCCTCGATGCGGCCAGACGGAGTCGGATTTTATGGGGCAGGCTACGCCGCCAGCAGGCCTGGCTCACGAGGCCGAGAAGGCCCACGCTTGGAGACAGCACCCGGTGCCGGGCTGCCCACAAACGGCCCAGACCGTACCTGCTTCATGTGTCGCCACGTTCGCCGAGGGGATCGTGCGGGGGCTCGGCGTCGGCCGCCTCTGACCATGCTTCCTCAGGTGGTTCAAAACAACCGCAGCTGGCACAAACCAACAGCCTGAGGCGCATGCTTCCTCAGCGAAAAAATTCACCATGCTCCCTCATGCGGTTCAAAACAGCCACATCTAGCACATACCGCCCGAGGCGCGCTTGACTCCTCTGATTCCTCAGTCAGCCAAGACCACGTCTGACGCCCAGGCAGTCTCACACCTAACCCTCTCCCCAGACGGGCTGACCTGTGGCCGACTACTCAGACGGTCCCCGACTCGGAGACTGTTGAGCCACTCTCCTCCGGCAGCCTGTCCTGTGTCCGGCCCCTCTGACCCGTGACCCCACCATGCGTCACCGCTCAGGATGTCTCGGCGTCAGTGACCAGTGTGACCAGCTGGCGGTACTCAGCCACCTCGGCCGACCGCAGTCCCAGTCCGTCCACCTGGTGACCCAGCTCGGCCACGTCACCGCTCAGGCTGTCTCGGCGTCGGCGACCAGTGTGACCAGCTGGCGGTACTCAGCCACCTCGGCCGACCGCAGTCCCAGTCCGTCCACCTGGTGACCCAGCTCGGCCACGTCACCGCTCAGGATGTCTCGGCGTCGGTGACCAGTGTGACCAGCTGGCGGTACTCGGCCACCCCGGCCGACCGCAGTCCCAGTCCGTCCACCTGGTGACCCAGCTCGGCCACGTCACCGCTCAGGCTGTCTCGGCGTCAGTGACCAGTGTGACCAGCTGGCGGTACTCAGCCACCTCGGCCGACCGCAGCCCCAGTCCGTCCACCTGGTGACCCAGCTCGGCCACGTCACCGCTCAGGCTGTCTCGGCGTCAGTGACCAGTGTGACCAGCTGGCGGTACTCAGCCACCTCGGCCGACCGCAGCCCCAGTCCGTCCACCTGGTGACCCAGCTCGGCCACGTCACCGCTCAGGCTGTCTCGGCGTCAGTGACCAGTGTGACCAGCTGGCGGTACTCAGCCACCTCGGCCGACCGCAGTCCCAGTCCGTCCACCTGGTGACCCAGCTCGGCCACGTCACCGCTCAGGCTGTCTCGGCGTCGGCGACCAGTGTGACCAGCTGGCGGTACTCAGCCACCTCGGCCGACCGCAGTCCCAGTCCGTCCACCTGGTGACCCAGCTCGGCCACGTCACCGCTCAGGATGTCTCGGCGTCAGTGACCAGTGTGACCAGCTGGCGGTACTCGGCCACCCCGGCCGACCGCAGTCCCAGTCCGTCCACCTGGTGACCCAGCTCGGCCACGTCACCGCTCAGGCTGTCTCGGCGTCAGTGACCAGTGTGACCAGCTGGCGGTACTCGGCCACCCCGGCCGACCGCAGCCCCAGTCCGTCCACCTGGTGACCCAGCTCGGCCACGTCACCGCTCAGGCTGTCTCGGCGTCGGTGACCAGTGTGACCAGCTGGCGGTACTCGGCCACCTCGGCCGACCGCAGTCCCAGTCCGTCCACCTGGTGACCCAGCTCGGCCACGTCACCGCTCAGGATGTCTCGGCGTCAGTGACCAGTGTGACCAGCTGGCGGTACTCAGCCACCTCGGCCGACCGCAGCCCCAGTCCGTCCACCTCGTGACCCAGCTCGGCCACGTCACCGCTCAGGCTGTCTCGGCGTCAGTGACCAGTGTGACCAGCTGGCGGTACTCAGCCACCTCGGCCGACCGCAGTCCCAGTCCGTCCACCTGGTGACCCAGCTCGGCCACGTCCAGCGCCAGCTGGTGGCGGATCTTGTCGTCGTCGGTGCCGCCGGCCGGCGCGGCCGCCGCCGTCGGGCGTGCCTTCTTCAGCTTGCGCAGCGACTCCTCCATCCGCTGCACTGATGTCAGCACCTGCGCCACGCGGTTCGAATACCTGTCGGCCACAGTGCTGACGTCAGGTGTGCGTCTGTGGGGCAAGGCCGCACATAACATTGTGATTCACATGCAACGGGAATTACAAACTATGGGTGCTACATTACATTGGCCATACATATGTGGACATAGGCATAAAGGAGTGAACACATAGCATGTCAGTGTACTATGCCTATGCTTGGGCCGGAGGATGGGACGAAGGTGACGCCATCCAGGGGCAACGTCACAAGTATCCATGACACTCATGAGTGTCCTATACTCGCTGCATACGGAGCTGTGTGGTGACGGGTACACTACACTACTCACTGCATACAGAGCGGTGTGGTGATGGGTACACTACACTACTCACTGCATACGGAGCTGTGTGGTGATGGGTACACTACACTACTCACTGCATATAGAGCGGTGTGGTGATGGGTACACTACATTACTCACTGCATACAGATTGGTTGGCTATTTGGGTTTTAGGATGCACCGACCAGGTTTTGTCATTTAGCGTCCATCGCTGCATACAGAACTGTGTAGTCATGGGTACACTACAGTACTCACTGTATACAAAGCTGCGTGACCACGCCGCCCAAGTATCCGGCCGTGGTGGACGCGTCCAGGCTGACGCACACGCTGGTGGAGAAGTGTCGCAGCGGCGCCACCATTGCCGCCACGTAGGCGGACGGCGCCGACGGCGGGTCGCGGTTGGTGCGCCGGTACAGGCGCGGAATGTCGGTGACGGCGCGCATCGCGGAAGTCGCGTCGGCCAGCAGCGCGTCCGAGTACACCTGGGTGAGCCGCGGCGGCACAGTAGCCAGACGGGCGACTCCCGTGGCCAGACTGGCTGTGGCGGGAGACAGGTCAATGGTCAGGGTCAGTACACCTGGGTGAGCCGCGGCGGCACAGTAGCCAGACGGGCGACTCCCGTGGCCAGACTGGCTGTGGCGGGAGACAGGTCAATTGTCAGGGTCAGTACACCTGGGTGAGCCGCGGCGGCACGGTGGTCAGACGGGCGACTCCCGTGGCCAGACTGGCTGTGGCGGGAGACAGGTCAATGGTCAGGGTCAGTACACCTGGGTGAGCCGCGGCGGCACGGTAGCCAGACGGGCGACTCCCGTGGCCAGACTGGCTGTGGCGGGAGACAGGTCAATGGTCAGGGCCAGTACACCTGGGTGAGCCGCGGCGGCACAGTAGCCAGACGGGCGACTCCCGTGGCCAGACTGGCTGTGGCGGGAGACAGGTCAATTGTCAGGGTCAGTACACGGGTCAGGGGTCACGGTCAGTGCAAGGTGTCAACGTCAGTATACCTGTCAGTTCAGAACCTGTACGCCAGGGTCATGGGCATCAGGGCGTCATGGTTAGTACAGCTGGGTCAGGTTGGAAACACAGTTAGGGTTCAGAGAAGAACAGATATGGAACAGAGCAGGAGACATTTAGATGGCAACCTGCCCCGAGTTTACACTCACGTAAGTAGCACAAACAGCTGCTCAGCAGTGTGGGGAAGACGTTATATTGGAAATAATACAAAAGAAAAGCAAAAGCATCCAGAACATACAGCACGACTAGACATGATGAAGCATTACATCGTGTGCTTGAACACGACCTTAGCACATTTCGTGGTCGAGACAGCGGGTCGCCGTAGCTCAGTCGGTGGGGCGTTGATCTTTTGATTGCAAGGTCGTGGGTTCGAATCCCACAACCGACGGGATTACACCCGTCCACCCGCGACCAATCGACGTGAGAAGTTGGCGGCGCAATACGGCCGGAAGTCGAATGCTTCGTTAAAGACCTCAAGGTTCTTATGATCGAGACATGCTCGCTGAAATAACATACAATGACATCCACCGCAATAAGTGGATGCTTAACTGTTCAACAGACACAACCGGCGGCCTCTCACCATGCATGGATTGGATGGCCTCCTCAGGCGGGCCGGGCAACACTGGCACCACCACTTTGTCGATGAAAGTGTCCAGCTTCTCCCTCAGCTCCGAGATCTCCGTCAGGAGGTGAACACATTCCTCCAAGCCGAGTCCGGTCTTGTCCTGACAACACAACACAGCAAAACGCACAGTCCTCCCGGCCCAGTGTGCCTTTGTCCTGGCAATACAACACGATACAGCACCCAGCCCTCCCACCAAGTCCACTATTGTCCTGGCAATACAACACGACACAGAACACAGCCCCTCGCCCAGTCTGCTCTTGTCCCGGCAACACAACACGACACAACACAGTCTTCCCGGCTCAATCGCTCTTGTCCCGGCAACACAACACGACACAACACACAGCCCCGCCCAATCCGCTCTTGTCCTGGCAATACAAACGACACAACATGCAGCCCACACCCAATCTGCTCTTGTCCTGGCACCACAACATGACACAACATACAACCTCCGCCAAATCCGCTCTTGTTCTGGCAATACAGCACGACACAACACCGTTCCTCTTGTCCTTGCAATACAACATGACAACACACAGCCCTCGGCCCAGTCCGTTGGTTGGTTGGTTATTGGTTTTACGACACGTCGACCGTTGAGTCATATAGCGTCGCCAATCTCTCACGCCGATTGGTCGCGGGCGAAGAGTAGCGACAGGCTGAGACTCGAATTCACAATCTTTCGGTTTGTGAGACGAGCATCTTACCCCTAGACCACTCGTCCCCGGCCCAGTCCGTTCTTGTTCCGGCAACACAACACACGATCCTCTAGCCCAAGCTCGGTCTTGTCTCAACAACACATGGCATAACATAGGCTTCCAGACAGAGTCAACTCCTGTCCTGACACCACAACACACGGTCCTCCAAACCATGTCGGGTTTTGTCCTGAGAACACAACATAACACACGATTATCTGGCCCAAATCCAATCATGTTCTGACAATAAAAAAACACTACTACAGATCCAGTGAAGCTGTTGCTGTTGTTGTTATTGGGGTTTAGGGGCGCATCAACTGCCCAGGTTATACAGCGCCCATAGATCCAGTGAAGTCTTATCCCGACAGCACAACGCTGCAACAGGAACTCACCCGAACACACGTTCTCTGCCGCTCAAAGCATCACTTCACATACGTCACCTCCGCTCTGTGCCGCTCACCTCAGTGCCGACCACTTACCTTCGGGCTGATGCTCTATGCTGCGTCGCTCACCTGACTGTCCAGTCTGGCCAGCAGGGCGGAGGTGTAGCGCGACACAATCTGGAGCGACAGCTGCCAGAAGCGGTGTGTGAGCGGCCTCAGGAACACGTGCGGACTCCAGCAGCGCTGCAGGGCCGTCCAGACGGCGGCGCCGGCTCCCGACTCGGCCAACGCCGTCTCCAGGCCGCCACCGATCTCCTGGAACCTGTCGGGTCACGGAACGTGATGAGGGCTCAGAGAACCCCACTCCAGCTCGCCGCCGATCTTCTGGAGTCTGCCAGTGGCGAGAAGTCAGCATAGTCAACTCCAGACCGCCGATAATCTCCTGGAACCTGTCGGTGACGGAAGGTAACGGAGAGGTCAATAAGGCCTACTCCAGACCGCCGTTAATCTCCTGGAACCCGCCTGTGGCGGAAGATACGGCGAGGTCCACAAAGCCCACCCCAAGCCGCCGCCCATCTCTTGGATCGCCCTTTGACCGGATCCTTCCAATTCATGATCAATTGTCCGGTGAACTCAACTATGACCCAATTACCTAAGCTCTCTTTACAATCGCTGACACACCTACATGGTCTATTGCCTCCCCCAGCAATAAACATATTCCACTGATGGCAACGATACAAAATAACAAAATACCTAATCAATTCAATCAAAATCAAATCAGACAATGTTCTTAATTGACACAGCGCCCAGCGAGACCATCTTGACCTGTGCCACTGACCGGATCTGGTAGTAGACGGGCAGGTTCCACCGCTTTATGAACCTGTCGTAGGCCTCGTGTTTTCGGAGCCGCTCCACACTGGCAGCTGTACCACATGCCACTTCAAACTCGTCCACAAACTCCATGCTGGCAGAGTACCGCTGCAAAGGTTAAGCACGAGTTGCCCAATCTCGTCCACAAACTGCTGACAGAGTAGCAATGCAAGGGGATAAGCGAGCCAATAAAGTCGTCCACAACTTCTATGCTGGAAAAGCACCGCCAGAGCTGTCACGACGCAAAATGTTTAACTTCCGACGAAAAACACCGTTTGTTTCGCGAGTGACGGTAAATTCCAGTCGGTACCGCAAATTAAAAACCTGCAAATACCCATCTGCACTCACAAACATGGAAAACACATGTGGGCCGTAAGCCATGCGTGAGACCATGGGCAATGATTCGTCCTGATGGAAACTACCGCACGTTGGATGGACTCTGATGATCGAGCAGACGGCGGCTAGCATCCAGTAGCCATGTGACATCGCAAGGAGACAGAGCCATCACTAGCTGTCCTGCCGTGGTGTCAGCACTCATCCCGCCAGCCCACCTCGAAGAAGGTGTTGGGGTTTCCCGGCGCGTAGATGACGGCCAGCTCGTCGTCCAGCTTCTGCACGACGTACGGCCACACCGAGTTCACCAAGAAATCGTAGCGCTGGCCAGTGTGGGCGCTGAAGCGTGAGAGCAGGGTGGGTCACCACTCAGCCGGCCGAGCAGCGCACCAATCCCGCCCAGAGTGGTCACAGGACGGGACGAGAGCAGAGGTCACCACTCAGCCGGCCGAGCAGCGCACCAATCCCGCCCAGAGTGGTCACAGGACGGGACGAGAGATTATCGGGCGCTGTTTGTGGCCAACCGGAGCGCAAACTGAGAACTGATTATGCAGGGACATTCCGAAGCCGATCTAGGCCGACCGTTGGCAACGCCCACGTTCGAGCGAGCTCAGGTTTTCCGACCGGTTTTTGCCAATTGTTCGAATCTTAGTGTAGTTGATGATGGTGGTTGCAGTGGTGGTGGAGATACATAGCGTTCCCCTCTAAGCCAGTTGTATCCAAGGCTGCAACGGTGCGGACTCTGCATTTCCGGATATATTTTGTAGATCAGACTCCGGGTCTATTTCTTACTGCGCCCAGGCTGCTCAGAGCGCGATGGACATTGGGCGGCATATATTATTTGCAAAACAGACTGGAACTCAGCAACTGCCTGACTTCATCTACTTCATCTGGTTCATCTGGTTCATCTTCATCTGGTTCATCTGGCACATATCACATCACCCCACCCCACACAAACCAACCACACCCAATTATCTCCTGGTCACGGCACATATCACATCACTAACAACGGCGAGAGGATCTGCGTCTCCAGGATTATCACAAGATAAAAATGCATTATTTTCCCTGAAGGCAGACCTGGGCACCTTCAGCTTATACAATATATCACTAGATGGCACGACTGACACTGGCCGGCGACCGATGACATCACTGACCCGTGTTCGCGACGGGTGACGGCGACCAGCAGCTGCGCCCGCTCCGGTATGAACTTGAGCACGCTCTCCAGGAGGCCACGCAGTCCGCGCGGACTGTCTCGCAGCGCAGACGGCGAGATCATCTCATCCATGAAGGGCTCCACCACTCGCTGACGGTACAGGGACTCTGCCACCGACACCTGCGGCAGAGCCTGTCTATGAAGGGCTGACACCCGCTGACGGTGCAGGGACTCTGCCACCGACACCTGCGGCAGAGCCTGTCTATGAAGGGCTGACACCCGCTGACGGTGCAGGGACTCTGCCACCGACACCTGCGGCAGAGCCTGTCTATGAAGGGCTGACACCCGCTGACGGTGCAGGGACTCTGCCACCGACACCTGCGGCAGAGCCTGTCTATGAAGGGCTGACACCCGCTGACGGTACAGGGACTCTGCCACCGACACCTGCGGCAGAGCCTGTCTATGAAGGGCTGACACCCGCTGACGGTGCAGGGACTCTGCCACCGACACCTGCGGCAGAGCCTGTCTATGAAGGGCTGACACCCGCTGACGGTGCAGGGACTCTGCCACCGACACCTGCGGCAGGGCCTGTCTATGAAGGGCTGAAACCCGCTGACGGTGCAGGGACTCTGCCACCGACACCTGCGGCAGAGCCTGTCTATGAAGGGCTGAAACCCGCTGACGGTGCAGGGACTCTGCCACCGACACCTGCGGCAGAGCCTGTCTATGAAGGGCTGACACCCGCTGACGGTACAGGGACTCCGCCACCGACACCTGCGGCAGAGCCTGTCTATGAAGGGCTGACACCCGCTGACGGTGCAGGGACTCTGCCACCGACACCTGCGGCAGAGCCTGTCTATGAAGGGCTGACACCCGCTGACGGTACAGGGACTCTGCCACCGACACCTGCGGCAGAGCCTGTCTATGAAGGGCTGACACCCGCTGACGGTGCAGGGACTCTGCCACCGACACCTGCGGCAGAGCCTGTCTATGAAGGGCTGACACCCGCTGACGGTGCAGGGACTCTGCCACCGACACCTGCGGCAGAGCCTGTCTATGAAGGGCTGACACCCGCTGACGGTGCAGGGCTCTGCCACCGACACCTGCGGCAGAGCCTGTCTATGAAGGACTGACACCCGCTGACGGTGCAGGGACTCTGCCACCGACACCTGCGGCAGAGCCTGTCTATGAAGGGCTGACACCCGCTGACGGTGCAGGGACTCTGCCACCGACACCTGCGGCAGAGCCTGTCTATGAAGGGCTGACACCCGCTGACGGTTCAGGGACTCTGCCACCGACATCTGCGGCAGAGCCTGTCTATGAAGGGCTGACACCCGCTGACGGTACAGGGACTCTGCCACCGACACCTGCGGCAGGGCCTGTCTATGAAGGGCTGACACCCGCTGACGGTACAGGGACTTGGCCACCGACCTGTCTATGAAGGGCTCTGACACCGACACCTGTGACAGGGACCTGTCTATGAAGGGCTCCACCACCAGCTGACGGTACAGGGATTTGGCCACCGACACCAGTGGCACGGACCTGTCTATGAAGGGTTCTGACATCGACGGGGGCATAGAGCCGTCTACAAAGAATCAGTGTCTCAATTCGATAACTTAGTTGGAAAACCACATAACAGAAACAGTGCCTCGAGTCAGGCAACAATTATTATAATCATATATATATATATATATATATATATATATATATATATATATATATATATATATATATATTGCTAAGGGTGTAAAAAGCAGTGTTGTACAATCGCATCACACCATTTCCATAACATACAGACATAAAGACATAAAAGATCAGTGCAACTATGAGCCACAAGGGCCATTCTTGGTTGCACTCTGTACACTGAACCAGTTGTCCACCAAATGTGTTGATCAACTCTCCCTGGAATACAGAAAAACAAGCCCCCTATTCTTATAATGATTGTCTATGCTGTTCTTAAAGATGTTCAGTGTGTTGCTACTGACAATGGTTTCTGGCAGCTGGTTCCAGTGTTCTACTACCCTGTTGGTGAAGGACTGTCTTAACCTTGTCCTGCTGTGATTAACTTTAATTTTGAATTGGTGACCTCTAATTGCATCATTTCTGTTAAATTCAAACAGTTTCCTGAGATAACCCTGTTCCTGACCATGAACAAATTTAAAGACCTCGATGAGATCTCCTCTCAGCCTTCTATACCTAAGTGAAAACATATTCAATTTCTTCAATCTTTCCTCATATGCCAAGTGAGTAAAATAAAATACAACCATGGCTCTTTTGCTTTCCTCAGTTCTGATGAATGCTATCGGGCTGAATATGTTTTTACATTTGAACATTACCATACACCTCTGGTAGCGAAAATACATATTTTATTGCAATCTGTTGCACCTCTACAAAAATCTGGACACATAATTTTACATACATATTATGCATATCCATGCATACGAGATGCGCGAAGAATGTACACCAGCTAACCAGTAAGCTGCGGCGAGCAGAAATGATCACACACACATCCAAACAAACTCCGACAGGTCGTCGGTGGCCCGCCTGATCCAGTGTGGCGTACATCCGCAGCACATGAGCCAAACGGTCTATACCCACCTGATCCAGTGTGGTATATATCCGCAGCACGTGCGCCAGACGGTCGGTGACCGACCTGATCCAGTGTGGCGTATATCCGCAGCACGTGAGCCAGACGGTCCATACCCACCTGATCCAGTGTGGCGTATATCCGCAGCACGTGCGCCAGACGGTCGGTGACCGACCTGATCCAGTATGGCGTATATCCGCAGCACGTGCGCCAGACGGTCGGTGGCCCGCCTGATCCAGTGTGGCGTATATCCGCAGCACGTGAGCCAGACGGTCCATACCCACCTGATCCAGTGTGGCGTATATCCGCAGCACGTGCGCCAGACGGTCGGTGACCGACCTGATCCAGTGTGGCGTATGTCCGCAGCACGTGAGCCAGACGGTCCATACCCACCTGATCCAGTGTGGCGTATATCCGCAGCACGTGAGCCAGACGGTCGGTGACCCACCTGATCCAGTGTGGCGTATATCCGCAGCACGTGCGCCAGACGGTCCATACCCACCTGATCCAGTGTAGCGTATATCCGCAGCACGTGAGCCAGACGGTCCATACCCACCTGATCCAGTGTGGCGTATATCCGCAGCACGTGAGCCAGACGGTCCATACCCACCTGATCCAGTGTAGCGTATATCCGCAGCACGTGAGCCAGACGGTCCATACCCACCTGATCCAGTGTAGCGTATATCCGCAGCACGTGCGCCAGACGGTCGGTGACCCACCTGATCCAGTGTAGCGTATATCCGCAGCACGTGAGCCAGACGGTCCATACCCACCTGATCCAGTTAGCGTATATCCGCAGCACGTGAGCCAGGCGGTCGGTGACCCACCTGATCCAGTGTGGCGTATATCCGCAGCACGTGCGCCAGACGGTCGGCGTCGGAGGCCTCGAGGGCGGCCAGCAGACCGTCCTGCAGCCGCGCCGACAGCTGGCCAGCCAGCCGGCGCACCCGCGGCTCCAGCTGCGCGACAAGTGCCGCGCCGGCGCAGTGCGTCAGCGCGTACGTCAGCTGGTTGTACTCGGAGGCGGCGCGCTCTGTGACGTCTCCGTCCTGGAGATGACAAGTCGGCGTTTGTATCATTGGACTTTTTCCGACGCATTCGGCAGCTAGACCATATAGCGTCGCAGAACATGAACGGTTCACACGTATTGGAAGGGGCGTCTACTCATTGACGTCCCTGTGACGCACTGCTTGATGACGCACTGTTGATCGTGACGGTAGAAGTTGTTACGAAGTGTTTTTTTCCGTGTTTCCATGATACAGTAAATATTTACTTGGTGTCATAGTCCTGCCTCCATCTCGTCCGTCAATAACAATAAGAAGCTTGAAATAACATTTTGCAGGCTCCTTGATTGCAGGTGTTAAAGCTCAGAAGCAAAGATATTGAATGGCGGCCTAAACTAAAACATTTCATGAGTAAGGTACTTCTAAAATATTGACTGCTCAACAAACACAGTTGCTGATGCACAAATGGTTAATGATTGCTTTTGTGTGAACAACCTACATACTATTTTAACAAACAAATATAACGTAATACAGTACCCTCTGAAACGACAGGCACAAACACCACAAATTGGCTCTGCATCCAGATGTCTGGCGCTCCTAAAAAACACGTAACAGCGATAATCGGGCACCGCTGACATACAAGTGCAATGGACTGGAGTTGGTGGACACGTGGGTCCAGACGTAGCTCACCACACACCACCTCCGACCATGTGAAGGAGTTGGTGGACACATATGGGTTCATACATAGCCCACTACACACCACCACTGACTAGAGAAAGGCAATATTGGCACCTCTGCATTGTCGTCTCAAGATCAGCGATGGCATGGGGCTGACTCAGAGGACCTGTCATCTGGGACGGCCAATCACCAGGTGCTCTGTCCATGGTTTCGAGACAGTTTGCCGCCTCCCAATGTCAGACCCCCTCCCCCCCCCTCCTAACCTGCTCTGTCGCGTGCGCAGACTCGCCACTGTTCAGCAGAGCCTCCAGTCTCTCCAGGTAGCCGGGCAGCGAGCCCAGCAGGCGCAGGTACTGCTTCTGCGCGCGCACCTCGTGTAGCCGCGACAGGCGCCACTCGGTCTGGTCCAGCAGGTCATCGAACGAGCGGCGCACGCTCTGGCGGCCGCCGTGACAGGTCAGGCTCGTACGACAGCTCTCCTGGTGGTGTCAGGCTGACTTTTGGTAGCTCTTTTTGGTTAATTATTGAGGCTCAGCGGTGCTTGACGGCAGAGTGATCAGCCGGACAATGACAACCCCTGGTGATGCCAGGATCACAGGTGACGAGCTCGTGGTGGGGTCACGGTCACAGGTGTGACCCTTCGTCTGGTGAGGTCAGGGTCACACAAGCGTCACCACTGGTAATAGGAAAGTGCGTCCGTATTCAGGAACTTGAGCGGAAAGGTTCTGTAATGCATATTCAGCACAAGTGTGAAGTCGAAAAAAAATGCAAGCTTTTCAACGACAAACCAACCCCATAGTCGTGGCTGTTTCTTGTTAGGGGCACGTTGACAATGCTGCATTTAGCACCGTTTCTAATTCCATAGTGGCAGGGGCGGATCTAGGAATTTTGGCCTAGGGAGGGGGGGGGGACTTGTCTCGAGGGGCGCCACTGATTTTGAGCATTTTTTAGGCGGGGGAACTCAAACATTCTGGATGAGCGAGCGCCTTTCCTACTCACGAGGAACGCCATCGGCAGAAAAATTCGTTGTGCAAAATTGGGTACACTGGAGCATTCTAAATGAGCGACTCTTTCTGGTTGTAGAGAAACCACATCTCCATGGTGGTTGATGGGGAAGGGGGAACATGCAGCGAGTACCTCATGGATCCACCAGTGCAGTAGTGGCTGTTTCCTGGTAGGGGCTCGCTGACGACGCTGCTATTTAGCACAATTCCCAACACAAGAGTGCTAGGAACTTTAACACCAGTGTTGGAGTGTTTCTTGTGAGGAGCTCGCAGATAATCCGGCCATTTAGTAGCCTTTCTAATACCAGTGGTGGCTATTTCTCGTTAAAGGCGTGCTGACAACCCTGAACGAGACCCTTCTTAATAACAGAGTTAATAGTGAACAAGTGAATGTGTATCTGACCAAACTGCACGTACACCTGCATATGCCACAAACGTGACGAGAGTACATACAAATCGAAATCACAACTCGAAATTTCCCAAAAATTAAAATCAGAGGTTAATTTTGTTCAAGTAGAATTGATCTAAGCTTGCAATAGCAGCACCAGCGCCTATCAGACCCCTTGCCAGACACTACCTGTAGGTGGAGACAGAAAAACCCATTCAATAATATATTAAAGCAAGAACTAAACATATTATACAACCATACTATCTCATGCATGTACATACAATGTTATACTATATATATACATGCAGATATATAGATATATGATATATATATATATATATATATATATATATATATATATATATATATATATATATATATATATATATTTTTGGTATCTATTTTCCTTACTATCTGATATATATATATATATATATATATATAAGATATATATATATATATATATATATATATATATATATATATATATATATATATCAGATAGTAAGGAAATAGATACCAACAAATATAACATAATGAAAAACTGTGATAACTCAAAGCACTAAATTAACTGATAAATCACCCAACAACTGACCAGTACTTCTTCTCTGAGCTGGCCCAGGGGCATCTCCAGCTTAGTGATACTGGCGTCTAGGCCGACCAGGTTGGACGACAGGTTGACGAAGTCTGCATAGTCACGGTTGATGAGATCGATCATGGAGGAGCGCAGCACCTTGAGGTACATGCCCAGGTCGGTCCGGAGGTTCTCCAGCCCCGTCTGCTGCCGGTAGCGCAGCACGAAGCCGTCCACGCTGAAGTCATCCTGCAGTGTTCACGGACACGGACATGTCAGACATTGCTGCTGGCTAATTGTGCAGAGTGTGGTCACCAACACAGAGGAGGAGCGAGGAGTGAGAATGAATGGGGAGCCATCTTATAAAGAGTATTCCCGTGGCACACCAAATATTACACACATATTTGATGATCTCACTGAATTTACTGATTCCTTTGAGCATGCCAGCAAGGTTGTGTCATATGACACATACCTTGACCTTATTACATAAATCATAACAAGAAGTGACATGCTCTATTCACGGATGGCACGACCAAGGTCAGAATCACTAATATTTGAGAAGTGGCATTATAATAAGAGTAGGCACATTGGCGGCATTAGTTCCACATTCAATACATTGCCCATTGTCAACACCATTGTTACTAACTGCTTTACCAGAGTTCATGTGTGCAAAATACTTTTTGATGAATCAAACAAGATTTAGATGTACACCTAGATGTGTGCCTCTGTCAGAAAAAAAATTGGGCACGATCGGGTTGATTCGCGGATGCCTAACTTCTTCAAAACTTTTGCTTTTGCCCTTCCCCGGAAGGTCACTGGTTGATTACAAGCAGACAGGTCATGTCAAAATCAAGATGGGGAGGTTACACTAGAGCAGCATGGGTCGTCTCTGATCATGGCCTGGGTCAATGTCAGTCAATGCAGATAATAGGAGACTTGATGCCTTCCACCATTCTGGCAAGAAAGGTTGATAAAGTAATCTGAAGTCCCCATATGGCCACTTTCTGAGGCTCCAGATGCTCTTTCAGAAGCCCCTTTGGACTCTCAAGTAGGAAATATGTTTGTTTAATGCCCAAAGACCACTGCACTTTTGCAGGGACATGGCTCCCTGACAAGGACACCAACAGATAAGTCATAATATTGCATTACCACCAAAAATGCATGGCAATGTGAAAATCATGTGCAATCCACATCAAAGTTGAATTTCTTTCAGTGAACAATTCAAAGCACAACCATGTAATTTTGCATGAATTTGCTGACAGCTAACACTTCTGCCTATATTTCATGTTGGTAAATTTGCACTTTAAGTTAATTTATCAATTCTTGGAATTTCTTGTGACCACTCATTTCCTCTGCAAATGCATACTTTTCAATTTGCAGTCAATAAAGAACACCAAAAAATTGGTGGGCTTAGAGTTGGGTCATATGGCATAAAAACAAAGTGTTACACAACATGAAAGTGATGTCATTGGAAAGCATATGAGCGACCCCACTTGAATATTCTGTACAAGCATGGAGCCCCTACCTAGAAAAAGATATAGATATGTTAGAAAGAGTGCAGCACAAAGCAAGTAGACTCATCAGTGGAATATGTAACTTAGAATATGGAGAAAGGCTTGTGGCATTAGATATGTACTCACTCGAGTATAGGAGATTAAGGGATTGAATGATTGAATGCATGATTGAAATGCATAAAATTGTTAAAGGACTAGATCAGGTCAATTTGAATGGTGCTCTTCAGTTTAGAGTATCACATGGGGGTCATCAATTCAGGTTAGACAAGTTGAGGTGTAGGACAGTTAAGTGAGAACAGGTCTTCAGTCAAAGGGTTGTTAATCAGTGAAACAGGCTGCCTGCTGATGTTGTGGGGTGTTCCTCATTGAATGTATTTAAAATTAGGGTGGACAATTTTTTTTTAGACAGGAAAATCTTGTTTTTGAGTTATAATTTGTGATGGATGGGGTGAGATTTATGCAAGTAAGTGTGCATGGCACAGACCCCTTTAAACAGGCATAGATGCAGTTTAAAAATTATTGGTAAGACATTCAATCAACATGTGTTAAGAGGGATCAAGGGAATAGGGCTGGATAGCTAGGGTAGATAGGCATTGATAGGTGTGTGTGATATTTGTGGATGGTTTCTTCATGATGTGGTGATGGTTGGGGTGGGTCTTTTTACCAGGCTTATGGTATCTTCCATTTACAGACTTAACTGGATGGGCCCTTGGGTTTCTCATTAAGTCTAAATGCTTTATAACTTATATAGCGTGTACCTAGCAGTTGATTCAGCACCTTCCTTCAGGATGTGATACTGATGAGATTGGCTATGGTAACACAATGGGTATGATTGGAGGAGTTTGTAATTGTTGAGTGTGTTATGCAGTATCAGTTGAATGGTGCTAGACAGGCTGGGATATATAGCTCCCTAGGAACTTGAGATAATGGATTCATTGGGGTGAGAGTATGTACTTCTCTAGTATCTTTTATAGATAGGCTTAACCCAGATGGGCCATGTGGCTCTTGTTAAGCCTTAATACTTTATGACTTAAAGCACTCAATGAGTAGGGTACAAAACCACCCCCAAAATTAACCCCCCAAAAAGTGATATAACTAGTGTGGTGAATGTAATCATGACTGGCATCATGCATTTGGCTCTAGTTCTTTTTGGGGGAGGTTTTAAGAACAAGATATATTTGGAATCAGAAATGGAAGGCAAAATCGACCATGACACTAATTTTTGCCCACCCAAAAATCATTTCAATTTTTCAAAATTGTGAGTTTTGAACTTTCTTTCACTTCTCTTTATCTAATCTAATCAAAACGTTGTTTTACGTGAACCTGCCCTAATAGAAATGTTTATTTTAGCCAGAATCTTCAATTTTAGACCTAATAGGCAAATATGCATAACTAATAACATCATCAAAAACCAAACAAGAATTTCACTGGTGTATTTTGTTACATACCTAAAGATAAGAGATAAGCAACCACAGAGTTTCATTGAAATATCTTTGTCCATTAAAGCATGACTGATCAAACTTTTTGCAGGTGACCTCACTTGACTGTAGATGACCTGACCACAACATGCCAAATTGATGTTGGAAAAGGTGTACCAAATTTTGGCACAGTGGCATGCACTTTTTTCACTATCCAAGGAAAACCTTAAGGGGGGATGACCACCCAAGACAAGGTGAGCTAGCCTAATTTCCATGTAAGAAAATAAATTATTTAAAACAAAAACTTTTCCCCATTTAAACAACATTTTTAGCTTTAGCACATCACCTAAGCTAGTCTAATCCCACTTGGAAGAATTATTTTGACAAATAAAAAAGGAACAAAAATGTTTCCACCTTAAAAGAAAAGCTAGTATTACTGCACTTTAAGATATTCACAAGACAAGTTTTACACACATTTTACCTCCATCAAGCAAACAAATGGATTAGGTTTGGTTAGGTTAGGCAAAGCTTTTCTCATATGTTGGAAGGATTTAAAAAAAAAATGTTTTTTTTAATAAAAATGATTTTTGGTCTTCAAAACAGATTAGGCTAGGTTAATAAGTTGGGTTATGTTGTTTTCACTCAAACATTTTTTAGAAGAAAAAATGTTTGGAATTTGTCCTATTTTAGAGATGTTTTCATTGCATGGAGTGTTAAGCAGTAAATGTGTGCTTTAAGGTGTTTTATGAGTTTGAAATTAATCTGCCCAATGCAATATCTATGGATGTGGCAAAGATGATAGGACCACTCATTTTCTGTGCAAATGCTTATTTTCAGTTTGTTAGAAAAATAACACCAAAACAGGTGCTTTGAGTTTGGCAACATGGGATAAAAGTAATGTCTAAAAATACAATAATTATGCAACACAGCCTAACCTAACCTGGCCTAATCTCCCTTTGGATAAAAAATACCCTAAATAAATTTTGCAAATTTGAAAAGAACCTACCCTAACCCAACATTATATGAGATGACCTGCTTTTAAAGAAAAAAACAATTTTGAAATAGTTCCCAACTTAAACCTAAACTAAACCAACCTAACCAAAACTGACCGATTGGTTTGCTTTATAGAGGAAAAATGAGTGTAGAACTTGTCTTGTAACACCTGAAAGTACAACAATACCAATTAGGCTAGGTTATCTTAGGTTAGGTGATGTTACATTTTTTATTTCTTCTGCACATAATTTTTATATTATATTAACCAACTCAAAGCCCCTTTATTGGGGTTATTTTGCCTACCAACTGAAATGTATGCATTTGCACAGGAAATGATCATGTCATGTTAGCATCATTCACAAGCATTGCATTGGAAAGAGAAAGCACAAGAATTCAAAAATTACCCAAAAGCACAAATTTACCAAAAAGCCTAATGAAACATAATCTAACCTAGCCAAACCTAACCCTTTTGTTTGCATCATTGAGGTGTAATGTGTGTAAGACCTGTCTCATAAATATCTTGTGCAGTAGCACTCATGTTTTATCCAATCAATGTTGATGCACAATGCAAGCCATGTCAATTGAATACAATAAATGATGCACCTACCTTGAAAAATTCTTCTTTATTGAAGCAGAGTTGAGAGGACTCAAAACCAATTATATCCTTCATAATGCAATGTTGATATTGATCCTATATGATAAACATGGGCTGCATATAACCCACGATTACCAACATCTAGATGTTCATGATATTTAGTACTAACATAATCTTAGCCCAATGAGCATCGAACCAAGATGCCCCAATCTAGGCATAGGTATACCTAGTTAGGACCTATTTATCATTGCCAGGTAGGTACTACCCCTAGGTGCCAAGGTAGACTAACAATGTATGTATTGGCAACAACAATTTTAACTCATGTAAACAACTCCTGACAGGTATTGTTTATATGACAATTCAACGTCACTCAGCTCTATGCCGGCTGGGCTTAACTCGGCCATACGTCAGGCGTTTGCGTGACGAAATTTACCATTATAGGTTTATGCTTGCAAAACTGTGGAAATATTGACTAAGATGGACTACTTTTAGTTCGATTTGCTTGATGGGTATCCGAGAAATAGTCCTAATTTATCAAAAAGAAAATAAAACAAGATAATATCCTTCGATGACATCATCAAATTACTCTCACTCCAGACGATAAGCATTAAGACAGAAACGACGCACTTAGTGCAAATACGGCGCAATGGTTCCACATGCTTCAGAGATCGTGACAGGTCTAGTGGCAGGTGGTTTGTCGAGATTCAGTTCAGGGATTGCAATATCACATTTATCGCAGAAAGGCACATATATAGGAAAACACCATTTTGTAAGAACGTATTTGCACGATAACTATGTCGCACTTAAAGTGGCTGTTGTAAACTTCAAGCGATGGTTATGTGCAGGGGTGTCACCTGGGGAGCAATTGACTACATTTGCAATATAGGATGTTTTTTAAAATAATTTTTATCAAGAATACCATGTTTATGAAGGTGACTAGGATGATGGAACCACTTATTTTCTGTGTAAATGATAAAAAAATGTGTTGCAATTTTCTTAAAACCTTTTTCCGACTTAAAAAACCTAAACTAACCTAACCTAACCAAACCTAACCCATTTGTTGCTTTATGGAGGCAAATGCATGTAAAAATGTTTCTTGTTACCACCTTAAAGCACAATAATATCAAAACGTTTCTTTAAAATTCACAAAATTTTCACAAAAAATGATTTTTTTTCTTCAAAAGCAGCTTAGGTTAGGTTGGTTAGGCTGGGTTAGGTTTCTTTTTAATTTTGATAGTTTTCAGAAAATAAATTGCTTGGCATTTTTCTCTTTTTTTTATCCAAAGGTTGGTTATGTTGCATTTTATTTCATTTTTAAACATTTATTTTTATGCTATGTTGCCTAACTCGAAGCCCTTTTTTGGCATTATTTTGCTCACAACCTGAAAAGTAAGCATTTGCACAGAAAATAAGTTGTCCCATCATCTTAGTCACCGTCATAAACATTGTATTCTAAATACAAATTCCAAATAACCCTGATACTGCAAATTCACTGAAAAAAGGGTTATCAAAAACATCAGCTGCCCTCCCCCCCCCTCCCAAATCAATTTCACAAAGAATGTCTATCTCATCTGGGCACCTAGGTAGGTAGGTAGGTGGTTACTCTGACTTGGGTAGATAGGTAAGTACCTTCCCATCTAGGTATATTGGTCCTCAGCAATAAACTAGGTCATGCATGCTACTTAAATTTGCATGAGATGTTGAGAACAAAAACAACAATACATCAATAACAGCTGTGCCTACCAAAGAATGCTGAAGACCCATATACCTAGATGGGCACAGCACATATTCACAATTTGTGCATATATTCACAATTCAGCACATATTCACAATTATGTATGCTGAGTTTGTGAAGCTGGCATAAGTGGCAGAATGTCAGCATTTAAAGGGGACACCAGCAAGACTGCAAACTATGGCAATCAGCTTGACAGGGCACAGCAGTTGTGGAAAATTATGCACCGAAATGCACAGGAGTAGAAAAAATCCATGCCTAGGAGATAAAATACATGCACAAAATGCAAAAAGACATGAGATGAGAGAGAAAATTGGTAAATTTGCACTTTAAGGTAATTTTCCAGCTTGCAACAAAAGCTTGACAACTTAACCAAACCTAACCCCTTTTATGCTTCATGGTAAATGCAAGTGCCAACTAACATCATTGCCATGGTGTTTTCTAGATGGTAAATCATGTTTAGTCAAGCAATATCCTGTTTTACATAATGCTTGTAATTTCATCTTTGTCATTGCAGAGTATTAACATGGCCTTTTTTAATTTTGGTGTCATCTACTTATGTTTTTTTTAGAGCTTGCATAACAATCAACCTACAGAAACCAGCTATAGCTGCAGACATGGCTGGAGATCCTGGATGGGTCTGTGTTCAGACACCTTGGTTTGATATCCTGCTAATGTCCATTTGTCATTTTACCTATTCAATCTGAATATTTTTGGATCTTGACCCCCTGGTTTGGTGGCAGATCTCGCCTTGGCTACAGTCATCACATTCCACCCTTAAAATTTGGGGCACCCAACAGATGCAGTCAGCCAGTTAACTTGTGTACTCCTCTTCATGTGAAATTCATGCCTGTAGTTTTTCATAATGTGTAGAAATATTAGTAGTTAAGTTAAATTGTGGTCCTACATCAAGTGTTGTGTAACAAACAATTTGCAATTATAATTTTAAAACAAATCAAGAAATGTAGGTCAGCACATTTTGAGCATGGTATGCCCTGCATCAATATAACATCAATATGGCACTGGAAGAGCTGTCTTTCATAGTACAAGAATTATCAAATACAAAAATGATAGTTTTGTCTGATGATGAAAAATCAAGTTGATCCCCCAGTTAAGATATTCAAATGAACCTGTGCATATGAGCATGCAAATTGATTCTTGGTATATTCCAATGCATGTTTCCTGGGTCTTCCAGAGAATATGCTTGGCCAGCTTGTGCAGGGCCACAATTTGCTGTCAGAGTATCAGTTACTGAGATTGCCATTTGAGTCCCTGTAGCTGCTGAAGCCACATTGGTAATTACTGAGCTCAGTTGTGGTCAATGTGTCATTTATGTCAATTAGTACCACAATTATGTGGTCAATGCTTATAAAATAGATGAATAAATAGATGTGTAATGTTGACCAATTTAATCTTCCATTGAAAAGTACTGGCCTAGATGCAGTGCAGCAACTGAACATTACAGTTCACTTTTATTTTTGTTCACTATGGTATTAATATGCACCCTGGAAGGCCTCCCATATGATGTGCACTGGGTTGGCCCCCTAAGATCTCTGAAACTACTAAAGCTAGAAACACAACAAGGGGTAAATTATGGCTGAAATGAACATGCTCATTATAAATTTCATTACTGTAGGCCATAGACCTGTAGGCGGTCGGCCGCCGGTTGGTCGGTTGACTTTGCAGTGCATAGTTTGCACCTCCACTGTGCACATATTTACCAACATGTTTATAGATTTTTCCATTGGATGCACTTCACAATTTTTAACACGGTCCCACAATTTCAGAACGATATGCCCCCGCTGATGAGATATCGCCGTTAACAGAAGGGGTTGGCAAATTCAACCCTCCTCTGGTGTGTGTGTTAATGCTGTCCTGACTTGGTTGCCATGATCTTTGTTTTTCAGTTTTTTTTCTTATTTTGGTACAACATGATGCTGCCAATCAGTTTTTACCCTACCATCAGCCAATTTGCATATATTCTAGACAACATTGCATTGAACTACCACAACACTGACGAATTCTCAGAAATTGAAGCCCCTGCATATGATCTAGCTCTGGCAGTAGACCACATGCCAAGATTCCTATCCTTGGTGATGGGAATCTACAGCACAAATGATCACAATTGCGATGGTGGGTGGGTTGGCAACATACACCTTTTTTCTGAAATATTGAGGTCACAGACTGAAAACTTTGCTGTACCCTTTAAATATTGGAAATGTATGCTTTGAAAACATAGTGTAGGACTTGCTTACCATTTTCAACTGAATATGGGCCTGTTACACAGGCCTGCCTAACCGCTGAGTGTTGAGTGCCAGCTTTGTGCTCTGGTATATCTACCTGTGTTCACCTCATGCAGATCCTAGCCACATACCTAGTGTTTGTACTGTGACCAGGTTTCTAATTTGGATTCCTTGAACCTGATTGTGGTTCTGCTTTTTCTTCAAAAACAACAACCCCCCCTTTTCTTTTTTTTTTTTTTTTTTTTTATTTTTTTTAGTTTTTACTTTTTTTTTTTTTTTTTTTTTTTTCTTCCTCCTCCCTACCCCCCACAGAAAGGCGACAAAATTATTCGTTTTTTTATTTTATATAAAAATAAATTTTTTTTTTTTTTTTTTTTTTTTTTTTTTTTTTTTTCTTTTATTTTTTTTTTTTTTTTTTTTTTTTTTTTTTTTTTTTTTCATTTTTTTTTTTTTTTTTTTTTTTTTTTTTTTTTTTTTTTTCTTTTTTTTTTTTTTCCTATTAATTTTTTGTTTTTACTGGGAGGGAAGAAAAAATAAATTTTTTATATATAGGTAAAGGTAGGGTCTTAAAACCCTGAAAAAAGAGCTCAACACCCCAACCAATACCACATCTTAAATACCAAAGACATTATCCACTAACATTCTACGCACCTACCAATACCTAATTTTCTACCTATATATCTAGCTGTATTGACTTCCCTTGTAACACACATGTTGATCAAGTGCCCAATCAATAATTGTCAAGCTCCATCCATGCCTGCCTAAAGAAGACTGCACTATGTTCACTGACTACCATAAATGTCACCCCAACAACCATTAAATAGAACTAAAAAACAAGGTACCCTAACCTTAAAAAAATGTCCACCCCATTTGTAAATACATTCAATGAGGGACTCCCCACAGCATCAGCAGGCAGCCTATTTCATTGATCAACCACCCTTTCACTGAAAACCTGTTGGTGCTACACCTTGACTTGTCCAACTTGTATCAATGACCCCTAGGTGATGCTCTAAATAGAAGAACATCATTCAAACTGACATGATCAAACCTTTTAACGATTTTATATATTTCAATCATATCACCCCTTAATCTCCTATACTTGAGTGACTGCATGTCTAATACCATCAGCCTTTCTCCATATTCTAAATTTCCTAGCGCACTAATGAGTCTAGTGGCTTTGCACTGCACTCTTTCTAGCATATCTGTGTCTCTTGGTAGGGACTCCACTCCTGCAGAGTCTATATGGTGTGTGCTTGTCATGTGCTTATCTCACACACTTTCTGGAACTCAGGCTTTACTTCAATTAAAAAACTTCTTAACAGGCTCAGGCACAGTTCAGGCTTAACTTCACACACTCAGCTCTCAGCTATCTGGAAGGGATGCTATAGCTGATGCTCAAAGTTTACTTCTAATATTTATATTGATCTTTTTATTAATCCCAATGTTCATATGAAATGAGAACTAATTGATACATGTGTATATTTTTACTGTTGATGTAGCAATGTGTCTTGATAAATGTTTGCTAATTGAACTTACTGTTAATATGGTAATTGTTTTTCTTGTTACGTGACAGATGTGGAAGCAAATATAGCAGAATGTCGAAATTCGCCGTGGAAGCATGCTTAAAACATTATTCATGTTCTTCAATGTTTGGCCAATAGCATATTGATCAGACTGATTTGTGTTTATTTTTGTGAAGACCTAACATGGGGATACCTATATTAACGATAATGATGAAAATACCATTCTAACAACAAATGGTATCGTATAGCAAGCCACATCATAGGTAATCCCTTTACCTGGAATTGTGCTACGAGATGTTTGTGTATCACAATTCATAATGGTGAGCATAAACATGCTACTGATAAATGAGATACTGTCCAAGCTAGGTAGGAAGACTTCATAAGCATACATCAAGAAGCACGATGTCGATAATTACGTCGGAAGGATGTCTATTCAGTGTTCAGGAAGCAGTATCCTATTTCACGAATAATTTATCACTGCTTACTACATTACTTTTGTGTTACTATGTACTGTACTACTATATACTATAAACTATACTACTCTGTACTATGTACTGCTCTTTTGTGTTACTATGTGCGAGAGGCCAGTCTTCTTCATAAACTAAAGCTCGTTGGTAAGCATTCATCATCTTCACCTTGTTTCGGAACCGATGTTTGCGTAGGTAAGCTCTATCGGAATGCAACAAGACGTGTCGAAATATTCTTCAGGTGTTTACGGCTCCATGTGAGCGACCCGGCCTATAGCGGTGGTGAAGCCCCAGCAAGCCTGCTGTGATATGTGAAATTGCCACGCTACGCGACCCTACCTGAAACAACACGACCATCATGCTTTTAGAACTTGAACCATATGTAAAGAAGGTCGTATCTTGTACTGAGAACTGAAATCTGATTTATTGCTATGTATTGCTGCAATGCTTCAAGTCATACTGTTTCACCTGAGGGTAGACATGCTCTTGAAATATCTTGTTAAAGTGCGTACAGTTTGTGGTGGCTCTCGCCACGCTGAACCATTGTAGATGGCGCTGCACACCGCGTGCCCCCACCTATAGCGCTATGACCACGCCACCATTGTGGTCTGATGTGCCCCCACCTATAGTGCTATGACCACGCCACCATTGTTGTCATCTGACACAACGGTACGCTATGACTATGACCGACCATAGGGTGCGTATGGTCCATAGTGACAAACGGTCCATAGTGACCCTATGGGTCACTATGGTCGGTGCGTCCTAAAGCCCAAACAGTAAGGACAAAGATACGGTGCCCGACCATGTGCCTCTGCATAGTTACCCCACAACCCACCTCTTCCCATCGCTCGCCTGGCACATCTTAATGAGCCTTTTACTGACAATTGATGGCACCATTCTGACAGACAATGGAATGGAAAAGACGCAGTGTGTGCCACTTCAGTTTACATTAAGCAGAATTTATGTCTGCAAAAAGAATAGTATCCCATCCGGTCGGAGTTTTTTTATCAGCAAGCATAGTACTACTAACGCCGTCTGAAGCATTCTAGTGCTGCGTGAGTACCAAGAACGGTGCTGTAGGTCTGTGGATCCGATTTGATGGCTCCATCGTCGCTGGCTCCGGATAGCAGCTCAGCAAATGGCGCGGTGGCGGGCCTCTGACCCTCGCTCGTCTGGCCGGCCTAATGAAGCCTGATGCTGGCAATTGACTATTAACATTACTATCATTGACATCTATCTATTAACACACCTATCATTGGTATTGAAGGTGTCTTGAAATGTGTCGTGATGGGTATTGAATGCATGTTGAAATATGTATTGTTCATTTATTTTGTTTTCCAATATCGAACAATATGAACCATTATTGTGTCGTAATATTTAGTTACATACGTTAAATTATTAACTTATTTACTATAATATATCAAGATTAAGAGTAAATACCTTCGTCCTTTTTGCGGATCGGTTTTTCTTACCTACTTGAAAAGAGTTTGGGTCCGTTCGATATTTAGTCACAGCTGGCGTCAGCAGGTGGCATATGGACACAACCCCCGCCGCGGCAGATACCACAAATATCGACTATTTACCCGTCGATGGTCGTAGGCAGGCAGAGATGGGTGATGTGGAAATACTAACTACCCTCTTCCTTTTCAGATGTTCGATTATGAACGGCCTCCCACAGCAATACGATAACAACATTACAACGTACCTGTCATAGTGTTGCCTATTCATCTCCAGATAGCTGCCAGGCTTGTGTTATTGAATAATTCGCTGCAGTTATCGCTGCGCATTGTTGAATTATGACGTTTATGAAGTCGTGGCCCGAATTTGAAAAGGCTGTAGAACACCTCTATTTGGCAAATCCAATGAAGGTAAGAAGTACGCCATTTCAAAGAAATGTATGTATACATATATATATATATATATATATATATATATATATATATATATATATATACATACATACATCTATCTTTGACTAGTTAAGGAAGACAAATTGTGAGAATAAAAGCAATGGGAGCATAATTAATAGCAACGTTTCGGGTCACGCCTAAGTAGCTGAGAAAGGTGTGAGCCGAAATGTTCATATATATATATATATATATATATATATATAACATACAACATACATACATGCATGTATGTATGTATGTATATCACTCTTACGCAGATAGATATTGAATAGACCCCCCTTCCCTTCTTATCCTGATTGTGTTCTACCCAGCGAATGCTCCTCTCATCTACGTATCTATTGTTGTGTATTTCTGCTGGCGTTAGGATTTAGCATCTATGGGAACTGAAGTGAAAACATGTGCCGGTAGAAAGAGTAAATTGCCGCTCCTCAGGCGATCCGGCCTCCACGTTTGATTGCCTTGAATCATTTTACGCGCAGCTACTGCCTTCGTAATAGTGTGCCAATCAGACGCATGGCTGGATATAAACTGTATAAACATGCTGTGATCTGCTGACCTTGTTCAAGTATTGCAAACTACGTTTATCTTAGTCGTAAACACTGGGCGTAATCGCATTGCATCGGCTGTTGGAAACTCCAGGCATCCCTTCTGTCCAATGTCAGTACATTTCGTTTACGCTTAAATAAGTTGCATCGGGCGATATCGGGCATGCTGAAGCTGGCAAATTTCCATTTGGCATTTTCGTGGACCCATTCCCTAAGATTCAAATGTATCTTGAATAGAATGTTTTTTTTTGTCACGTGGTAACTAAGGCCTCCAGGGCACATGGTTTATTATTCCAGAAGCCTTGCTATCAACAAAGCCTATATAAAACTTCTGCAAGTTTTGTACAGGTGAAATTCGGCTAAGTCTTGCGGATACAGAAAGGAGAGGACTTGTGTTGGTACTTTGGTACTTGAATGTGCAGGATGGAATGTGATGATTAAAACAGAAATGAAGCTGAATTTCGGGCTAATGTTCCCTAGGTTCACTATCAACCGGATGTCATGCCAAGCACAGCCTATTGCAATCGAAGCTTGATTAACGAACAGAAGGAAAAAAACGTTTATTTCCTTTAATGCAGCTCTAATGCGCTTACACTGTCCTTCCCGGTTCTGCGTCCCGCTCGAGTCAGTCGCCAGCTGACCCTCCAAGCCGGGAGATAAGTACGAGCGTCTGAACCGATTCCAACCCAGAGTTGGGTTTGCTGCCTGTGCTGCCTGTGATACCAGTCGTACGCCTAAGACCACCATGAGCTTTAAGGGGCGAAACTATAATGATAGCAGGAAATGTCCTGCATTTTCAACTTGGAACAATAGGTTGCAAATGGTACTCATAGTGAGCAGGACTAAGACACATGTTTACAGAGAAGTTTCACATTGGTATGCAGGACAATTAAATAAATGAATAATTATGCAATGGAGAAATCAATTTTTTGCAAGCCTTTCGGATAGCAAACACCCGACCATGACGAGATTCCGACCTGAGACTCCCGCGTGGAATTCCGACCTGAGACTCCCGCGTGGAATTCCCAGGCCCTAGCAAATACGCCTGAGACATCACGAAATCAACGCAGGCTATGAGCCGCCGCAGTGTTTGTTGTTTTGCCCAGCTAACTGCTACTGAATATATTGTAATGCAAGGTTTTTAAACAGAATTTCCAGCAGTTCTTAAACTCCTTGTTCCTAGTTTGTCCCCCGAAGATCTATTCCACCGTTTGTAGCCACCAACTTCAGCATTTTGGGAAAGGTCCTGCGACATCCCTTTTATGTGGAGGACAATATTGAATGTCTAAATGCATCGCATGCATGGGAAGCTTCAGGGCTTCTGTGGGCGTATCAAAGTTTAATTTGTGTCGCTTAGCCGATGTCGATTTGGATTTGAACCTCGATGCAATGGGACAGCGCCTCAAGAAAATGTAGCGAAAAGTGGTATATTTGACATCCCCGGTGCGACATGTTGGCACGCGAAATGTTCACACACCTACTCGTTTCAGGTTAGGTACACCATGAAGTATTCTCACTCCCACGGCTGCCTGGTTTTAAAAATCACCGACGATGTCAAGGTAAATAGCTCACAGTTCTTCGATGAATAGTTGACGTTTAACACACTAGGCCTACCATTACCCAACCATACTGGTTTGTGGCATGGTGATTGTGGTGAAGCCACAAGTTGGCAATGTGCAGGTTCGCGACATAAGCATATATCCTGGAAGAATAGTTAGCAATGCCGTTTTATTCATTCGTACGGTAGTACATAACTGGTTGCATTTTTTATGAAACTGCATGAGATCCGGCGGTTTAATAGCGGAAGTGTTAACGTGTTGGTAATGCTCGAGCACTGAAGGGTGCTATACAATTATGATAATGAACTACAAGTTTGTCCACAACGCCTTTTAAAATTGGTTGTAAATCCGTTCAGCATTAAATTTCTTCACGTAACTGACGTGTGATGTCGGCTGCATGAACCACGGGACACCGATGGGTGCCACCAGAGTTATGTGCCTGGAGTCAATACAGTGATCGAATTATTAGCCCAACATCCGTATTCACTATATGTGCATAACCAGGTACTCTGGGTAGAGCAGTGCTGGTCGTACCCTGTGCTGGGGGTCTCGTTTCGCTACGCACTGCGTATCCTGACATGTGTTGCTTCTGACAGGCACCCACTATGTTGACATATCGTAGTTACTGCAGTAATTGCCGGGTTTCAAGCTCTTCGGCTAATCTATTGTGACTTATGTGTTCAAGTGGCCAACTGGCTCCAACATGCCAACGCCGTATACTTGAAGGATTTCAGATTGGAGTATTCCGGTCGGATTGAAGGCTCGCAAATGTTCTGTACACCTCTGTTTTTGAATGCGATTACTGACGATTGCCCAGTTGATGCATTCTCTCGCAAATGTCTTTGAAAAAGATGATTTGATGAAGCAGTGGCGTGAATTTCACTCGGTAGCTCATGAGATGTCATAGTAACCTTGTTGGACGATGTACACAGCATTCAGTGTTGAATGCTGAAATGCACATAGGTACTCGCCGAATGTTGCATGATAACAGCGCGATATTTGTATCTCCTTTTAACAATTTGCTTGTCACAGTGCGTCCAATTCAAGACGGGCTCCCAAAGCGACCTGAAGAACATCAATGGACTCGTAGCAAATCTCATGAAGCACATGGCTTCGAAGGAGGACTGAGCGCGACATCTGTTAGCGTTTTGCACGAGCTGTGCACATGACTGCCCGCGAGTCATCGTGGTGTGGTGCTGAAGGCTGCTTCCGGGGTCTGTGCACTTCGCAGAAGTGTTCTGTGTGAAACGCCAATGCTGGACGATGTGTCTGTCACGGTCGGTGACGTGATGGTGGGTGACGTCATTGCGGGTGACGTCACATAACTAGTGCCCGTCCTCGGTGTTGAATGAGTCTATGGCACTGCAGGTATGGAATATGTTGGGTTATTTATAAGGTGTTGGTTGCACAGATCTGTAAGAGTCTGTCCTGGTTGTGTGGTGTTCACTGCCCGGATTTTGCGTAGACTGCCGAGGCCATTGGTTGCCCACCGGGTGGGAAGCTGGTCAATTTTGTAAAAATACATTGACGCCGACAGAATCGTTCCTGGTTTGTTCGGTTTACATTGAGTTTGCTGACAATCTTGCCAGCGATTGATCGGCCCCGGTCGCATCCCTTTGCATGCTATAATTGAGGATGCGATTAATACACCACTGCCAATTTAGACACACATGCGCCGTTGTTGCAGAACTCCACCGAAAGGGACTCCATGCAGCTTCGCGCCATTTACTCGCCATGGGTGTTTTCGTGATGTTCTCGAATGGTGCAAAGGCGGTGCAGCAAGGTTTCGGGGCACATGAGATGAAGAAAGCGACCATGTTGAAAGAGAAATTAACACGAGAAATTAATATGAAATGAAAGTATACGTTTTTTCGTATCTCTGATTCCATTTACCGATGCCAAGGAACCGCCAAGTTAACTAAGACACCCAAATTGACGCATAGGCATTGACGCATGTCGAAACAACGGCTGCTTTTCCTTTTATTGTATAATGGTGATTGAAATGGCTGAAGTACATGTCTTGCGACCCAGAAGTTTCCCGGCGAACAACTGGACCTTCGGGCATTTTGAAGCTTAAATTCAACGAATAAATTATTTTATCGGCAGGAAATTATTCCAAGTGTGATTTTAGTGTCAGTGGGAGAACACACTGCATACCTTAAATAAATATTTCAAGACCACCGCTGATTGCCTTCGACTATTTATCGCCAAGTTACAATGCAGTATTTTTCTTTTGTACTAGAGAGTTTTACACCAGCACGTCGGTGACGGTTCGACGTCAATTTTTCACAATTGCAGATCCAGCGCGTTCCGAACACTCTCCTCCGGTCTTCATGAGGTATATCGCCATGCCTTGATCGAGTCGGCGACTTAAGACCTAGGTGATCGGGCGCCCTTGAGCCACAAACCAGCACCACCACCACACTTCGAAGTCCGCTATCTATACAAGGGTCGGTCGGGAGGATGCGCCACTGAACGTCTTTTGCACGGTTTGGATGTGAGGCTCGAGAGGTGCGCACCTTCTCACATTTAGTGCCAAAACACAGCGCAGTGCGGAAAATTGACTAGATACTAATTGTATATGCATTCGACTCTGAAGCTGCAGATAGCTGAAGATGCGCATGAACTCAATGTGCTCATATTTGTTCGTGGGTTGGTATGAATTTTACAATATGATGATTGTTGTGGTGTTATTTTTGTTCTGGAGTTCTACATCTCCATATTATTGTAGTCTTTAGCAAAAAGAAAACAAGTGAATGTGCGCTTATATACAATTTGTGCGTATTGCGTTCAGACATACATAGACCACGGTTTCTAGAGACGTGGGCCTGAACCAGAGCTGAAATGATCGGCCGTCGATCTGCGATAACCAGAGAGTAGCATAAACCACTCGTATGCGATCACGTGTACTTTTTCACTCCTGACTAAGCCCGAAACAGGTGCTCACGTTTGGAACTGATGTTTTGTTTTTGCAATATAGCACGTAATACGGTCATGAACAACCAGCTCCCATTGCCTGCTTGGTTGCCAGCTCCCATTGGCTGTTTGGTTACCAGTTCCCATTGGCTGTTTGGTTGCCAGCTCCCATTGTCTGTTCGGGTGCCAGTGATCGTCGGTTAGTTGTTTGGTTATGGGCGGTGATAGTTAGTCGCGTCGACTTTTTTGGGGGTGTGTGGGGGGGGGGTCTGATAGCGTCGCCAATCTCACGGCTCTTGGTCGCAGGCGAAGAGTAGCGACAGGCTGGACTCGATCCTTTCAGCCTCTCGGACGGGCACCTTATTCCCAGACTGCTTGCCCCCGGCTATGGTTGCGGGTGGAGTGCCGGACCCGGGGAGGCGATTCCGGCTCTCCCGTTGGAAGCTAATTTAGCGTTGGGCCTGCGGTGTTGACTGCATGTGGCAGACAGAAATGTGCCGCCGGCGGTGGGCCGCCGAGCCCGACGAGAGGCCGCTGCCGGCCGGCCGGGTCGGCTCGACCGTCGCGCGCCCGACGGTCGACAGAAACGTGTGGCCGGCGGTGGGCCGCCGAGCCCGACGAGAGGCCGCTGCCGGCCGGCCGGGTCGGCTCGACCGTCGCGCGCCCGACGGTCGACAGAAATGTGTGGCCGGCGGTGGGCCGCCGAGCCCGACGAGAGGCCGCTGCCGGCCGGCCGGGTCGGCTCGACCGTCGCGCGCCCGACGAGAGGCCGCTGCCGGCCGGCCGGGTCGGCTCGACCGTCGCGCGCCCGACGGGGGCGGGGTGGGGCCGAGAGAGGCCGCTGCCGGCCGGCCGGGTCGGCTCGACCGTCGCGCGCCCGACGAGAGGCCGCTGCCGGCCGGCCGGGTCGGCTCGACCGTCGCGCGCCCGACGAGAGGCCGCTGCCGGCCGGCCGGGTCGGCTCGACCGTCGCGCGCCCGACGAGAGGCCGCTGCCGGCCGGCCGGGTCGGCTCGACCGTCGCGCGCCCGACGAGAGGCCGCTGCCGGCCGGCCGGGTCGGCTCGACCGTCGCGCGCCCGACGAGAGGCCGCTGCCGGCCGGCCGGGTCGGCTCGACCGTCGCGCGCCCGACGAGAGGCCGCTGCCGGCCGGCCGGGTCGGCTCGACCGTCGCGCGCCCGACGAGAGGCCGCTGCCGGCCGGCCGGGTCGGCTCGACCGTCGCGCGCCCGACGAGAGGCCGCTGCCGGCCGGCCGGGTCGGCTCGACCGTCGCGCGCCCGACGAGAGGCCGCTGCCGGCCGGCCGGGTCGGCTCGACCGTCGCGCGCCCGACGAGAGGCCGCTGCCGGCCGGCCGGGTCGGCTCGACCGTCGCGCGCCCGACGAGAGGCCGCTGCCGGCCGGCCGGGTCGGCTCGACCGTCGCGCGCCCGACGAGAGGCCGCTGCCGCGCGGGGTCGGCTCGACCGTCGCGCGCCCGACGAGAGGCCGCTGCCGGCCGGCCGGGTCGGCTCGACCGTCGCGCGCCCGACGAGAGGCCGCTGCCGGCCGGCCGGGTCGGCTCGACCGTCGCGCGCCCGACGAGAGGCCGCTGCCGGCCGGCCGGGTCGGCTCGACGTCGGTCCTCGACCGTCGCGCGCCCGACGAGAGGCCGCTGCCGGCCGGCCGGGTCGGCTCGACCGTCGCGCGCCCGACGAGGCCGCTGCCGGCCGGCCGGGTCGGCTCGACCGTCGCGCGCCCGACGAGAGGCCGCTGCCGGCCGGCCGGGTCGGCTCGACCGTCGCGCGCCCGACGAGAGGCCGCTGCCGGCCGGCCGGGTCGGCTCGACCGTCGCGCGCCCGACGAGAGGCCGCTGCCGGCCGGCCGGGTCGGCTCGACCGTCGCGCGCCCGACGAGAGGCCGCTGCCGGCCGGCCGGGTCGGCTCGACCGTCGCGCGCCCGACGGCCGTGTGTGACTCACGCCCGGCCGTCGACATTCCGCCGCCCGTGACGTCACTCGGTTGTCTCGCTGGGGAGCGGCCGATCTGCCGGCCGATAGCGCTGTGTAACCATGCACACGCGATATTCACGGCTGGCGTGCATCGGTGACAACGCGGCGCCACCGAGCGGCCGGGCGGCCGTATCGTCACTGCCCGTGGCTGCCGGGATGCCGTGTTGCTGGGAGGGATGTGCCGATCTTGCCGTTTGAAGTTGCGTCACCTCTGATCACTCTGGCGTGTTTGCGGACACCGACGCCGTCCGCCGCAGGTGTAAGCGGTCGTAATTGTGCAACGGAATGCTTGGCATGCCGGCCAAGTGGTGGCGCAAGTGTATATTTTACGGGCGATCGTGCAGTATTCCAATGGGGGGCTCGTGACGACATGGCTCGGCGAAGTCTGGCAGTCGTTCACCAAAAGTGTCACGAAGATAAGCAAAATCCCAGCAGTCGTTCACCAGAAGTGTCACGAAGATATGCAAAATCCCAGCGCGTCCTTGAAGCGCAGATATGACAGGGAGGGCGGAGACATCATGGACGCGTTCTCCGTTTGGCAGCACCTCGTATTTTTTAACGCTGAGGAAAGCCTGCTCAGGCTGCTTCGGGTCCGCTTCTGGGCATCGGCGGATTACGTATATGTGAATTTCGGCATTCGCGTTCACGCTTGCCTGATTTGCACCCATTGTTCCGGCTGTGCCGTGTGACATCACCTGCAAAGCCAAGCCAAACAATCATTCGAAGTATTGTCCATGTTTGTGTGTGATGGCATTCATCCATGCTCAGTCGGGAGAACTTAGACAGGCCAAGATTGTACGAAAAAAATATACCTGGGCAAAAAAGAACAAGCAAATTGAAGGAAGCCTCTACAACGTGATACGAATGGCACGCAACTTATGCCAACGAGTTAAGTTTCTGGCGCTGAGACGTGTGTCCATGTGCTTTGTTTCTGGCAGACGTATGCCTATGGGCTGGGTTTCTAGCAAATAATGCCTGCGTCTGTATTGCTGGCAGACTATGGGCTGGGTTTCTGGCTACGTATGTCTATGGGCTGTATTACTGGCGGATGTATGCCTATGGGCTAAATAACTGGCGGACGATGCCTATGAGCTGGGTTCCTGGCAGATGCACGCATATGGCTGGATTACTGGCGGACAAGGCCTATGGGCTGGGTTCCTGACAGATGCACGCCTGTGGCTGGTTTACTGGCGGACAAGGCCTATGGGCTGGGTTCCTGACAGATGCACGCCTGTGGCTGAATTCCAGTGCAATGCAAGGGAATGATCGGCTTACCCACCACTTGGCCGGTAAGCCGATAATTCCCCTGCACAACTGCAGGCACCTACACCCGCGGCAGCAGGCGTCGGTCACTTCCACATCGGCTGCAGACTTCTACACGGCTGACGTGGGTGATCGTCGCAACATCGACGGCTGACACCGCGGCCGTCCCTGCGGCGGGCAGTGGAGCGGCGCCTGTGTCAGTGACATCACACCCGACCAGCGGCCGAGCGCCGCCGCACCGGCGCAGTGGCCGGAGGCGCTGCCACACCTGCCCACGGCGCTGACACGCGGCCGTCCCTGCGGCGCATTGTTCCGGCTGTGCTGTGTGACATCACCTGCAAAGCCAAGCCAAAAACAATCATTCGAAGTATTGTCCATGATTGTGTGTGATGGCATTCATCCATACTCAGTCGGGAGAGCTTAGACAGGCCAAGATTGTACGAAAAATATACCTGGGCAAAAAAGAACAAGCAAATTGAAGGAAGCCTCTACAACGTGATACGAATGGCACGCAACTTATGCCAACGAGTTAAGTTTCTGGCGCTGAGACGTGTGTCTATGTGCTTTGTTTCTGGCAGACGTATGCCTATGGGCTGGGTTTCTAGCAAATGATGCCTGCGGCTGTATTGCTGGCAGACGTATGCCTGTGGGCTGGGTTTCTGGCTACGTATGTCTATGGGATGTATTACTGGCGGATGTATGCCTATGGGCTAAATAACTGGCGGAGACGATGCCTATGAGCTGGGTTCCTGGCAGATGCACGCATATGGCTGGATTACTGGCGGACAAGGCCTATGGGCTGGGTTCCTGACAGATGCACGCCTGTGGCTGGTTTACTGGCGGACAAGGCCTATGGGCTGGGTTCCTGACAGATGCACGCCTGTGGCTGAATTCCAGTGCAATGCAAGGGAATGATCGGCTTACCCACCACTTGGCCGGTAAGCCGATAATTCCCCTGCACAACTGCAGGCACCTACACCCGCGGCAGCAGGCGTCGGTCACTTCCACATCGGCTGCAGACTTCTACACGGCTGACGTGGGTGATCGTCGCAACATCGACGGCTGACACACGCGGCCGTCCCTGCGGCGGGCAGTGGAGCGGCGCCTGTGTCTGGTGACATCACACCCGACGCAGTGGCCGGAGGCGCTGCCGCACCACCTGCCCACGGCGCTGACACACGCGGCCGTCCCTGCGGCGGGCAGTGGAGCGGCGCCTGTGTCTGGTGACATCACACCCGGCGCAGTGGCCGGAGGCGCTGCCGCACCACCTGCCCACCGCGCTGACACACGCTGCCGCACCATGGATCATGTACGTACATCACCCATGGCCGCACCGCTGCGCGACGTGTGGCATTGCGCCGGCGACCGCTCCTCAGACTTCAACTGGCACGGGAAGCGCGCCACACTTGCGGCGGTGCACAAGGCCACCGAGCGGCGGTTTCCGACGCTGCGGAGGACTTGGCTGGTGCGTGGACCGCACGTTGACCTTCACGTGGTCGGCACGTGGACGTCCCTGGCCAGGCGGCTGCAGAACGCTGCGGACGCCGGTCGTCGGTTGGTGAAACCCGGCTAGGTGGCACCGGAGGCGGCCTGCGCCGCCCGCCTCCTGCAGACCACAGCAGTGAACACGATGGGGCTCAGCTCGAGACGGTAGCCCGGTGGGCGCGTAACGAGGTCGACACGCCGACACGAGATCAGGAAGTAAACAGAGGGGCCCAACTGCTGTCACACGTGCAGCTCGCGATCGATGGTCAGTTCGGTACGCTGTTGATACTGAATGTGCGTATGATTATGCGTAGCAGCATGCGCGTATGATTGGTAAGCAGGGCGACATTAGACAATGCGCGATGAGGTAAATGATGAAATGGCATTAATGCACGAGCTGAATCCTAAAAACGCACAAGGTGCCGTTTCGTAATTGAGACCTGTCCTCATTCAGAATAAGGTTCAGATTTAATTGATATAATTGAAGGTTGCTTGAGATCAAATATATACTTCAAGCTTAGCTTCAGCAATCGGACTGTCTGATGTACGTTGAAAGGTTTTAAATCCATGGCTAATTAATTGAAACAAGCGTTCAGGAAGAAGGCAACACATCTTGCGTGACCTGGCAACTTTACTATCCATCTGATATTTACCGAACTTGCACCTGAAAATCATTTGATATGGGCAATTCATTATTTGATCTTGAAGTAGCCGTGCAATTTGTTCCTCAGATAACGAGAGAAGGGGATTGAGCATCCTTCTTATTCATGGATAAGAAGGATGCTGTGTCTTCTCAGCCCATCGCTAGTGGCTGCATACCCCCAACGATGCCACGTTGTTTACACCAATTTATATACATTCTCCATTATGATGCCGGATAATACATCCACTCATAGACGTCATGTCGGATTTGTATATGGAAACTAAAGCTTTTAGGTCGATTTTATCCACACAGCGTCATAGGTTTCGTGTTAACTTCCCCGATTTTTGTGTGTGTCTGTGGGTTGGGTGGGGGGGGGGGATACGTACCCCTTCCCGCACCACCGCGACGTTCATGCATTCACCGTTCCACCAGACTATAATCTGGAAACGCATCTATGATTGAGGCCACTCAGCCTCAGCGCCACTGCTCATCACCATTGAGGTCCACAGCCAGGTGTCCGAAAACCCTAGAATATTTGGAAGCAGGGCAGGAAATCAGTTTTCTCTGCGAATATTTTCCAGTCATTGTTTTTCCTGTCCAAGTGTTTCGGCATGGAGTCTCCTCCCTTACCATTGTGGCTGCCTCTCCGGTCTTGGGAGTCTTCTCTCAATTCGTGGGGGCCTTCTTGCATGTCTTGCGGGCCTCCTCTTGCGCCCCGGGACCGCCGCTCCCCCAATTACAGGGCCTTCCTCTTTCTAGTTAGGGGCATCCTGCCACGTTCTAGATACCTCGTCTTGTATCCTGGCGGCGCGCTTGCCTGCTTTGGAGGACTCCTTCCCACCTAGGCGTCTCTTTTTTCATCCTTATGGTTCAGTACCAGTCTTGGTGGGGAAATCCTTGCGCTTTGGGGACCTTCACTAATCTCTTACGGTCCTCATCTCCCGTCTTATGAATAAGCATTTTCTGGGAGTTTGTCATCGGGGGTGTAGCTTTGTATACTTTGTATGCTTTTGTGTGCTTTTGTATGCTTTACCTCGCGTGATAGAGGAGGCCTAAGCTTTTGCAGAGGAGACTTCAGCCGGAGGAGTGTCCTGAGCCGCGAGAGTGTCCCTGAGCCGGCGGATGGGGCCCTGGGCCGGACATGCAGAGCTGCTGGGTCTGCTTTGACTCACGCTGGTGTATAGGGGCTCAGAGCTGACAAAGAGGCCTCAGAGCTACACAGACGATTCGGCACGAAGCGGAGGGTTCCCGGTGCTACGTAAAGGTCCTCTAAGCCCATGGAAGGGCCTGGACTGTTAAAAAGCAGTGGCGTTTCAGAGGGGTGAAGGGACACCTGCCCCCTGCCGAGGCCGACTTGGCACCAAGTGGATTTTATAATCCCTGTTAAGGGGGCGCCCCCTTGACTACGCCTCTGGTGGGGTTACATATCGCCCCGTGGAGGCGCGAGTCACAGGAGCCCAAGCTGAACCGAGGGCGAGAAGGCGCCAACAGATACCTTATCTACACAGCACCGTCACCGTGTCAGTAAATGCGTTCTCGTAAATGGCTTCTGAGTGGCGACGAAGTGTCCGATTGAACTTCCTGATTGGCTAAAACCTGACCGCAAGTTATTCACGTCGGGATCCGTCCCGTCACCGTGGCGCCGCTGTCGTCAGGGATGGCGTTCCTCTACGTATCCCAACCAGCATGTTAGTTTCGGAGAAAATACTTTGCAGAACTGGCAGCGTAGGTAGTAAACGAACGTGAGTGGTGTTGTACTTGTATGCGGCGGTGTCTCCCGTGAGGAGGGTCGTAGATCCTGATCTCCACGGATATTGCAGTGGTAAGACTTGCGTGAGATCCGGTCGTGTTGAAAGGCTCGGTTAGTTCGATTCCAATTATTCCATATATTTTATTTAAAGTTTTGCTGACCATCGCTGAGCAATTGTGAGGCGCGTCGCGTTTGCCTTGAACTTTTGTTTATGCTGACTGAATCCATACATCACAATGTCAGCGATATTCGTATACAGGTACTTAATAACAATTATATGCTTATATCTGGTGGGCTAGGCTTAATGTCAGTGTATGGGTCTGGAAATGCATGCAAATTTTATGCATGTGGTGATGTCAGGGGGTGGAGGGTGCTTACCTAGGTCAAGGGGAAAATTTGCAGTTTAAGGTAGGTACCTACCTAGCTTATGATTTCTTGGAATTTCTTTTTTAAAGAAGTGTTTATGAATGTGCTGAATATAACACGACCACTCATTTTCTCTGAGTGGTCGTGGGTCCCTGTGGCTCTTATTTATTGGCCCCTGTGGCTCTTATTAAGCCTTAACTCTTTATGACTCTGCCAATGCATACTTTTCAGTTGGGAGGCAAAATAACACCCATAATTGGCTTGGAGCTGGATAATAGCACAAAAAGTAATGTTCAAAATAAAGAAAAATATGACAGTCTAACCTAACCAAGCCTAATCGGTATTCTTCAGGTATTACCTCTCACGCTTCCTTTATCTCAACAATGTATCCAAGCCATCATCAGCTGACTGCCAGTCAGCTGTTGGTGACGTCACTCAAATGTACAGACACCCCGCAGCTGGGTGCACAGAACGTTCCAAGGACGTCACCAGGAATATTTGTAAAGGTTAGGTTAGTGTTAGGTTAGGTTAGGTTAGGTTTTCACCGTCGTGAAATAGCATCTGCACACCCTCCCCTCTGTATGTTCGAGTGACGTCACCAACGGCATGACTGGCAGTCAGCTGACGATGGTTTGGATACATTGTTGATATAAAGAAAGCGTGAGGGGTAATACTTGAAGATTACTGCCTAATCTTCCATACAATAATTTTGTTTGACAGCCTAATCTTTCATACAGGAAAACAAATTCTTTTTTAATGGAAAATTTCCAAGCAATTTTTTTCTCAAAATTTTTCAAATTAAATAGGCTAAGCTAGCCTGAGCTGTTTTTAAGGACAAGTAATTTTTACAAAACAAGTTTCAAAGAAGGTTGAATATTTTTATAACTTACAACAGCCTAAACTAACTTAACCAAACCTAACCCATCTGTATGCTTCATGGAGGTAAAATGTGTGTAAAGCTTGTCTTTTGGTTACTTTAAACTGCAATATTAATGGTCAAGGTAGCTAGGTACCTATCAGTAGGTAGGTACCAAACTACCTATATGCATACATAGACCCTATCACTATGGAACAGCCTTCAGTAAATATTTTGATCAAGGTAAAATGTGATTTTTTTGGATTAAAAAAAAATGAATATGATGCTTTTTGATGTGATTAAGACGATGCGACCACTTATTTTCTCTGCAAATGATTTCTTGTAAGTCAACTGGTCGATACAATTGATGACATCTTAGGCACAGGTCAGCAGCTTATAGCCTCGATGCTTCGAGAAGGAATTTTTGAATCTTGTGGCAGTGGAATTAGAGCAACAACAATTTGAGCAAATAACCCAGCTGGGAACTAACTGCATTGTAGGAATAATTATGAACTTGCATGTTTGTCCTCAAGAAAAAGTGGGTGCTACATAACCAGTAGCAGTTGATGCGCCCATAAGCCCAATCAATCAATCGATCAATCCTCAAGAGAAAGCTTAATAATTGTCTGAGATACTGCAGCAGAACAGGTGCACAATGAGGCCAAGCTTACACTGATACGAGCAGTGCTCATGGCTGTGTGTGGTTTGTCTACTGACTACTAAATAAATAAGTCATGAATAAATAAAATAACCTAACCTAACCTAGACTAAGATAATGTAGCATAATATATGAAATATATTATAGCATAATATAATCTAGCCTAACCTAACCAAACCTGTAAAACCAGAATCTTCCTAAACAAACTTCTGCCATCATCAAAGCTTGTGGATATTGCTAGCTCTGCAGTTAACAGTAACAGCATCGCAAGGAACTTCCGTCCTTGATCGAAAGTTTTGGACGTGTCTGGCTGGAAGTATTTGTTGTTGGGAATGAATAGGGAATTAAGCCAGAAACATAGGATTTTCAATGTCAATGACTATTGAGTTGAGTGCATTAAGTGTTGAATTTCTTCTTTATCATGTCTGTGACACACAAGGTACTGATAATTATGGGTGATGTGCTATATTTGTAGAGTGAAGATTATGATAGTGTATTTCTTTGTCAACTGAAAAGTAATCATTTCCGGATAAAATGAGTGGTCGCATCGTCATTTTCATGTTAAAATACCCTGTATTAAAAAATGATCCAAAGAATCAAAATTTACCTTGATGGAAATATATACCCAGCCTTCAAATGAGACCGAGCTAAATTGAATTATCCTCTCCACAAAATTATTGTCTTAGTTTTCTCATTTGGATCTTAAATCATCAAGCTTCACTGGAAGGTACAAGCTGAGATGTTTGTTTGTCTGATGTTCTGATGTCAAGTTTGAAAATAAATATTCTTCATGTTTTATTGGTTGGTTATTTAGGCTTAGAAGTGCATCAACTGCATTGTCATACAGTGCTATTTCTTCATGTTTTATTCCCAAAATGTTAGTCTAACCTAGCCTCGCTACAAAATATTGAAGAATAATTAGAACACTGTCAACTTCTTCAAAATTTTGCAAATTGAAAAAGCTAACCAAACAAAATTTCACCTGGCCATCATGCTTTTGAAGAAAACAATTTCCAATGTTTAAAGTGTCCATTTCCCCAAAAAATGTTTGCACTAATCAAACCTTACCTAACTAAACACCAAACCTAACCACTTTGTCTGCTTTATGGAGGTAATATGTGGGTAAAGTTTGGCTTATGAGCACCTTAAAACACAATAATATAAAACTAACTGTACTTATATGTATGTATACATGCTTTGATTTGTCTTTGTGCTGGCTATCAGCCAAAGTTAAATGATTATTTAGTTCAGATTATCAGCTGCAGTAAAATTATGTTCAAGCATCATTTTGAATATTTCCAATGGTGTGAAATTTGGTCCAGCACTAAATATCACCAGTAAGCTGGCCTCTGAATACTGATACAACAGCATGTGCTGACATTTTTTGTAATGCCACATTTCTTAGCTTTATTAAGATATGGCAACTCATTATGTTGCAAATGCATACTTTTCAGTTGGCAACCAGCCACCACATCATCCTTCTTTGATACCTTTTCATCCATTGATATCACTCCCATCTCTGTATCCTATATGTACCTGCAATCCCTATTAAAGCTAAAGCAAGTCACTTCCATCACAGGAATACTAGTGCTCAAGACTGCATTAGCTGGATTTTTTCTGAAATGAAGTTTGATAATTTTGTGAGGGACTTGAGAACAACTGGAACCAGTTATACATTATTTATGAAATAGGGTGGAATATGCCACTTTCTGAACACTGAATCAACATCCCTACCAATGAAGTATTTACATTGTGCTTTGCAATTAGTCTTTATGAAGTCTTCATATCTAATTTCCAACAGTATCTTGTTGATAAGTATCATCTTTGAACTCACCATCATGGATTGTGATGCAAGTACATCTCTTAGCACAATTTCAGGTAAGGAGATTGCCCATGATGTGGTCTGTTATACAATCAGTTGATAAGGATGGGCATTTTGTATTGCTATCACTAAATAGTTCTCCTAAAATGAAGTATCTCAAAACAAAGGAAAAGGGTGCACATATGGGTATGTGTGGGTAGACTGTTGGATTAAAATTGTACTTGAAGAATACAATTTCATGCTATGTTTGAGACATGGTGGTTTCCTTGCTGAATTTTGACAGCCTACTGTACTTGCTTAACATCTCAACCAGATGAAAAGCCATTATTTTACCACTGACTGGAACACAAGGAGGACATCACTACTCTGGTGAGTCTCGTGGTTTTACAGAGCCAATTTTTGCTTCATTGCCAGGCTGCTGAAGATCCTTCAAAGTGTAAATTATGTCATTTTGTGTTTGAACTATAATATTCCAGACATGAACCAAACATGTTTGTAAAGCAACATTTAGTCGTAATAGGCATTTGGTTTCAGTCTGTTATTACATTTTGTTGGCATTAGCATCACAACTAATCGTTGTTTAGTAGTCAGCAAGAAAGAAAGCTAGACAGACAGTTTTCTGGGTAAATGTGTGCCTTCAGGTAATTTTTGTATCATTTGAATTTCTTTTTCCAATGCAATGCTTTTGAACATGGTTACCATGATGCGACCACTTATTTCCTCTGCAAATGCTTACTTTTCAGTTGGCAGGCACAATTTCACCAAAAGAGGCCTTGAGTTGGGTACTATAGCATAAAAACAATACTAAAAAAAGAAAGCAAATCAAACCTATTCTCACCTAATATAGCCTAATAACCCATATAAGAAACCAAAATTATTTTTAAAACTTGGGAAAACTATACTATTATTTTGATCTACCATTAAAATAAAATACCTAACTTAACGAAGCCTAATTTGCTTTTGAGGGAAGAACCATTGGAAATGCAAGCAAAATTGAAACTTAAAAACACCTAACCAAAACTAACCCATTTGTTTGCTTCATGGAAGTGAAATGTGTATAAAACTTGTCTCATGAATTCCTTAAAGCACAACAATACTGTTTTCTGGCAAAATTTTAGTTAGCCACTTTATGTTCCCAAACCAATGCTCTCATATGCAACAATCAAACAAATCAGTTGGTGTAAGAACATCCTACTTGTGACTCATGGTGCAGATGTTTACTGTTTGGGCAACATGAGAATGCCAGTAGTATCATTTATAGATGTATACACTTTGGTGACGTCTGTGCATTATGCTTTTGTTGTCATTTGATTTACTGTCCCCCTGGAAAAGCCTTTAACCATTCCTCTTGCTAATTTAACCATGGCACTAACGTCATCTGGCAGCCATGTGTTAGCTCATAGAGCTGAATGCAGTCTCCATGTGAACCAGCAGATGTATCATTGTGACTGATATTCCCAAGTTTAAATCTTTTTATTTCGGCAGAATTGCTAGTAAAACCTATTTTGTTATTAAAAGTGTTGTGAGAATTCCAATTACTGATCTCTTCTAATTTATGTTATTCATTATGCCAAGTCTTCATACTCTATCTTGTTCCTGGGCCCATGTGGCCTGGGTGCAAAGAGCTGCTGTAAAGCTGCCTATTGTACAATTTTAATTCTGAATACTTAATACTTTTCCAGATATAACTTTAATAGCTGACTTGTATCAGTGAATACGTGGATTTGTACTTGGCAGTGATAAATGCACTGGAAGGTGTACTCATCTTATTCTGGGTGCCATCAGACACATACTTTTGCACAACAATTAGTGTGTGTGTGTGTGTGTGTACATGTGTGTGCCTGTATGGTGTACCCTAATGCCTGTGGTTCTGTAATATACCAACGAGATTGTGTAAAAGTATTAATACTGTGAATAATTGTGCCAAGGGTATCAGAGGATATAGGTGCCTCTGTAAGCCACCAAAATAGAATATGCAGTTTCGTAACTGAGCATGACGTATTGTAAATACATTATTTTTGTCACAATTATTTTGTCACAATTATTTTTGTCACAATCACTTTGTAAATAATAAACACAGAAACAGATAAGATGAAAAACATGCCATTGTTTCTGCTTAATGTGTACTGGAAAAACATGCCATTATTTTTGCTTTATGTGTACTTGAAGTGTACTTTATGTGTACCACGTATCAGTAAAATGTCACTAGTTCATGTTTTGTATTTGACTCTTAAATATTAGGTAGATTTCGCAATTTTATGTAAAATGTTGTCGATGTTTATGGATTATATGTCCGGTTCTTCACACCTATTTATGACCTCTATTTTCATTGAATTTGAATTTTTGTGTGCCAAGCTATGCATGCTGACGATATAGTTGTTTTGTGGATTTCACCTCCACACCAGTTGGCAACAAGCCCAGTGCCCAGTCACATGTTGCACAGATAGTTATGTGGTTGTGTGAAGTCTTCAACATGCTGGATGGTTTGCCACCAGTGTACTGTGCTTTATACTTGTATCACAGTAAACCAGCAATGTCATTTGGTTCCAGGCACTTATTACATTATCGATGATGTAACATCATCGCTGATATGTATCAGAAAAACAAGGATACAGTTTTCAGTGTCTAAATGCTATATACTCCTAATGGAAGGTGGTACATTTGAATATGCAATAGGAGGTAGTGCACTGAATGCCATTGGAGAGGTGGAAGGCTTAGGAGTGTTAGTTTCAAGGCCCCTTTCATCATAAAAAGATGTAATCCAGCTAGATATAGGACAATTAGAATGCTAGAGGTGTTTACTTCAGGATCAAGAAAGTTTTGGCTACAAGGCTGTCAGCAGACTAGGTAATTTGGAATATGGGGACAGGTTTATGGCATTAAATGGGTGCTCACTGAAGGGTCAGATATGATGTGATGTAAGTGGGATGTGTAATATAGTTAAGTGGTTGGATGATGTCAGTCTGAATAATGTTCTTCAGGTCAGGGCAATGTCCTGGAATCCCGAAATTTATATGATGCGACACGTATCAGGAACTTGTTCTGACGTCCACAAAGGGTGGGGAGAAAGGGCAAGTAAGCTATCAGTTGAACGATGTGATTAAAACTCGAACTATGTTCGGGTATAGATAGAACGGAATGAACATGTCTGAAATAGCGGCGACGACCGCTCCGAGTCATGTCATGCATTCTTCCACTTGTATTATCAGGTCAGTGGAGTGTGCCCATCAGCCCAAGTGGCGGCTTTTCCTCTACGCCATGGCAGCGTCCGTGTGTGCGTGCATCGTGTAGCCGGTGACGTGCTGCTGCTGTAGCTGAGTGGCTGATGAGGTGTGCGATGCCGGCCGTGGGGCCGGGCGCCGACCGCCACCTGTGAGTCAGTCGGACCGGCAGGTGTGCGCTCGTCGCGATCTGCCGCCACATCGTGTAGCCGGTGACGTGCTGCTGCTGTGGCTGATGAGGTGTGCGATGCCGGCCATGGGGCCGGGCACCGACCGCCACCTGTGAGTCAGTCGGACCGGCAGGTGTGCGCTCGTCGCGATCTGCCGCCACATCGCGCCGCCTTGCCGCCAGTCGCGCGCGGCATGTCGCCATGGATGTGAGCGTCAAGATGGACGTGGAGCCGAGCAGCGGCGGCGCGGCCCACGATGAGGCGATGCCGCCGCTGCAGCCGGCGCCGCAGCAGTCGCCGCCGTGGGGCACGCAGGCGCCGCTGCCGCCGCCGGCCGCCGGCGCCGGCGTCAAGAAGCACAAGCCGATCCCGCCGCCGCTCGACCTGCGCATGCCCACCTCGCTGCCGCTGTGTCCGCCGCGCACGGCCATCCCGGTCATCTCTCCCAGCAGTCCGTACCACCAGAAGAACCTGCCGTTCCGCAAGCGGTGAGTGACGCCCTCACCGCCTGCTTGCGCCTGTTTTCCGGCCGGTACATGTGCTTGTATTGCCGTGGTGCTTGTCCGGACAGTGTTTTCGCGTTGTGACTGGGCTTGTTGTGTTGGGGTCTTCGAGTTCTCCCAGTGTGTCCTCACATGTCCGCAATGCGTGTCTTCACATTACCGCCATGCAATGCGTCCAAATTCAGTTTCGGTTAGGTGCCATATGCAAATAAACATGTTCTAATTTTGCGACGCTATATGACTCAACGGTCGACGTGTCGTAAAAACCAATAACCAACCAACCAAGATGCTGTTGCTAAATTGTGGACCAGTCGCATCCATAGCGCAGTTTGTATGCAGCTGTGTGGCATGATTTTAGGTCGTCTGCATCCAACCGAGCATCACTTAAAAACCTATAAGCTGCAATTGAAGTTGCCAGGTGTGTTATTATCAGGCACCAATTTCTTGGGTGCGCTGATGCCGCCGTGTATGTCCTCGCATTATCGCGATACTCGTCGCCATGTGTTCTGGTGAGTGTCGTGTTGTCCCGGTGTGTGTCGCCGTGTTGTCCCGGTGTGTGTCGCCGTGTTGTCCCGGTGTGTGTCGCCGTGTTGTCCCGGTGTGTGTCGCCGTGTTGTCCCGGTGTGTGTCGCCGTGTTGTCCCGGTGTGTGTCGCCGTGTTGTCCCGATGTGTGTCGCGGTGTTGTTCCGGTGTGTGTCGCCGTGTTGTATCGGTGTGTGTCGCCGTGTTGTCCCGATGTGTGTCGCGGTGTTGTTCCGGTGTGTGTCGCCGTGTTGTCCCGGTGTGTGTCGTCGTGTTGTCCCGGTGCGTGTCGCCGTGTTGTCTTGGTGTGTGTCGCCGTGTTGTCCCGATGTGTGTCGCGGTGTTGTTCCGGTGTGTGTCGCCGTGTTGTCCCGGTGTGTGTCGCCGTGTTGTTCCGGTGTGTGTCGCCGTGTTGTCCCGGTGTGTGTCGCCGTGTTGTCCCGATGTGTGTCGCGGTGTTGTTCCGGTGTGTGTCGCCGTGTTGTCCCGGTGTGTGTCGTCGTGTTGTCCCGGTGCGTGTCGCCGTGTTGTCTTGGTGTGTGTCGCCGTGTTGTCCCGATGTGTGTCGCGGTGTTGTTCCGGTGTGTGTCGCCGTGTTGTCCCGGTGTGTGTCGCCGTGTTGTCCTGGTGTGTGTCACCGTGTTGTCCTGGTGTGTCACCGTGTTGTCCTGGTGTGTGTCACCGTGTTGTCCTGGTGTGTGTCACCGTGTTGTCCCGGTGCGTGTCGCCGTGTTGTCCTGGTGTGTGTCACCGTGTTGTCCTGGTGTGTGTCGCCGTGTTGTCCTGGTGTGTGTCACCGTGTTGTCCTGGTGTGTGTCACCGTGTTGTCCTGGTGTGTCACCGTGTTGTCCTGGTGTGTCACCGTGTTGTCCCGGTGGGTGTCGCCGTGTTGTCCTGGTGTGTGTCGCCGTGTTGTCCTGGTGTGTCGCCGTGTTGTCCTGGTGTGTCACCGTGTTGTCCTGGTGTGTCGCCGTGTTGTCCTGGTGTGTCACCGTGTTGTCCTGGTGTGTGTCACCGTGTTGTCCTGGTGTGTCACCGTGTTGTCCCGGTGGGTGTCGCCGTGTTGTCCTGGTGTGTGTCGCCGTGTTGTCCCGGTGCGTGTCGCCGTGTTGTCTTGGTGTGTGTCGCCGTGTTGTCCTGGTGTGTGTCGCCGTGTTGTCGCGTTGCGTGTCGCCGTGTTGTCCTGGTGTGTGTCGCCGTGTTGTTCCGGTGCGTGTCGCCGTGTTGTCCTGGTGTGTGTCGCCGTGTTGTTCCGGTGCGTGTCGCCGTGTTGTCCTGGTGTGTGTCGCCGTGTTGTCCTGGTGTGTCGCCGTGTTGTCCTGGTGTGTTTCACCGTGTTGTCCCGGTGCGTGTCGCCGTGTTGTCTTGGTGTGTGTCGCCATGTTGTCCTGGTGTGTGTCGTCGTGTTGTCCCGGTGCGTGTCGCCGTGTTGTCCTGGTGTGTCGCCGTGCTGTCCCGGTGCGTGTCGCGATGTTGTCCTGGTGCGTGTCGCCGTGTTGTCCTGGTGTGTGTCGTCGTGTTGTTCCGGTGCGTGTCGCCGTGTTGTTCCGGTGCGTGTCGCCGTGTTGTCCCGGTGCGTGTCACCGTGTTGTCCTGGTGTGTCACCGTGTTGTCCCGGTGTGTGTCGCCGTGTTGTCCCGGTGTGTCGCCGTGTTGTCCCGTGTTGTCCCGGTGTGTGTCGCCGTGTTGTCCCGGTGTGTGTCGCGATGTTGTCCTGGTGTGTGTCGCGATGTTGTCCTGGTGTGTGTCGCGATGTTGTCCTGGTGTGTGTCGCGATGTTGTCCCGGTGTGTGTCACCGTGTTGTCCCGGTGTGTGTCGCGATGTTGTCCTGGTGTGTGTCGCGATGTTGTCCTGGTGTGTGTCGGTCCGCGATGTTGTCCTGGTGTGTGTCGCGATGTTGTCCTGGTGTGTGTCGCGATGTTGTCCCGGTGTGTGTCGCGATGTTGTCCTGGTGTGTGTCGCCGTGTTGTCCCGGTGTGTCGCGATGTTGTCCTGGTGTGTGTCGCGATGTTGTCCTCTTGTGTGTCGCGATGTTGTCCTGGTGTGTGTCGCCGTGTTGTCCCGGTGTGTCGCGATGTTGTCCTGGTGTGTGTCGCGATGTTGTCCTGGTGTGTGTCGCCGTGTTGTCCCGGTGTGTGTCGCGATGTTGTCCTGGTGTGTGTCGCGATGTTGTCCTGGTGTGTGTCGCCGTGTTGTCCTGGTGTGTGTCGCCGTGTTGTCCTGGTGTGTGTCGCCGTGTTGTCCCGGTGTGTGTCGCCGTGTTGTCCCGGTGTGTGTCGCGATGTTGTCCTGGTGTGTGTCGCGATGTTGTCCTGGTGTGTGTCGCGATATTGTCCTGGTGTGTGTCGCCGTGTTGTCCCGGTGTGTTGGTCTGCCGCCACAGTGGCGGCTATGTCCGGTGTGTGGTTATAGACAGCAGCGTTGGTTGGTTATTGGTTTTACGACACGTCGACTGTTGAGTCATATAGCGTCGCCAATCTCTCACGCCGATTGGTCGCGGGCGAAGAGTAGCGACAGGTGAGACTCGAACCCACAATCTTTCGATTGTGAGACGAGCATCTTACCCCTAGACCACTCGTCCCCTATATATAGACGGCAGCGTGGCAGATGTAGAAACTGCATGGTGAGGTGCATGCTGGCCCATCAGCGGCGTGTTTGGTTTGGAAGCAAGAGTTGACGGATTTGAAACGCTGGTTTTTGTTTTGTCGTGGGGGAGGGAGGTTTTACTACCAGTGGCCGTTCGCCAAGGTGCAAGTAAATTTGGCAGCTGTGTGTGACAGCTGGCGTTCCGCTACTGTGTGGGATGCCAGGAGCCGGTGGCAATGGGTTGGGCATGGCGGTGTATTCTCGAAGATGCTTTGTGCACCGACTAGATCTGGTGAAAATTTCAGGCAGTTGCGTAGAAGTAAATCTTTTGGGCTGCAGTACCGGATAACTGAACACTCACGTAGAGTCGGTACTGTGTTGAGCAACACGATTTTTTGTTTTTATTTTATTTTGTGTCCCTTTCAGGGCGTTAACAATCGTTCACAAACATGTTTAGGATATGGGCGTCAAATGACCCTGTAGTCGGCGCGCCCTTAAACCCAAGTAATCAATCAAGTCTATCACCTACCTATCATGTGAAATAAAATTATTTTGATGTCCAGGCATATTGCAGTTTATCGTGCCTTGTATTTTTTCTCCGAAGTAAAATATTGTCAATATAATATAAATTATAAAAATTGATGCAGTGCTCTGAGGTATTCCACTTTCGTGAACCTTTTTACCGACACCGGTCCTCGGAGGTTTGTGGAGCTGGCGCCTTGCGGAAGTTCCCTACTGTTGTGGGCCGCTGCAGATATTGAAAAACGCCTTGCGACGTGCACAGCTCGCTTGAGGTACCGCCTGCACGGTCGGCCTGCTCGTGTTCCACTACCATGCCGCTCTCTCCCGGATGGCGTGGCGTGGTGGCTCTGACCGATATCGTTGACGGGACGCTTACTGCGGCGCAGGATCCATCACGCTCCTCCCGTTGAATGTCAGCGCCGTGTCGGACGTTGGCGTTTAGTGCTAGTACGTTGACAGCAGGCCATTCTGCCAGCCGATTTACAGTGTGCGGCCTCGGCGACCCGGACGAACGAGTGTGGTCTCTGAACAGTCACCACCCCGCGGATACCATGCAGCTGTCGTGGGCGGCGTGGTCTTCCAACCGCTCGGACTGACACACGGTTCTGAGAACAGGCGTACGCAAAATGATATTCATCCTGGACCGACTGGGTGAACTGCTGTGGGAGCTGAGCTGGAGCGCTTCGGGCGAAACTGCGTGACGTCGTGTCGTCGCCACTGGTGCGGTGGCACGCGCTCTGCAGGACCGCGGCGCGACCGCTGCCGCCGCCGGCGCGGCCTTGACACCCGCTCAAAGGGGGAGACGGCGGCCGACCGCCGACCGCATTCCTGCGGCTCACGAGAGTGTGGACGTGCGTCATTTGGGGCTCCTGAATCACGGCCGGCCTGGTGTGGCACGGCGCCGCACGGCTGGTGTGGCACGGCGCCACACGACTGGTGTCGCACGGCGCCACACGACTGGTGTCGCACGGCGCCGCACGACTGGTGTGGCACGGCGCCACACGACTGGTGTGGCACGGCTGGTGTCGCACGGCGCCACACGACTGGTGTCGCACGGCGCCGCACGACTGGTGTGGCACGGCTGGTGTCGCACGGCGCCACACGACTGGTGTCGCACGGCGCCGCACGACTGGTGTCGCACGGCGCCACACGACTGGTGTGGCACGGCTGGTGTCGCACGGCGCCACACGACTGGTGTGGCACGGCGCCACACGACTGGTGTGGCACGGCGCCACACGACTGGTGTGGCACGGCGCCACACGACTGGTGTGGCACGGCGCCACACGACTGGTGTCGCACGGCGCCACACGACTGGTGTGGCACGGCGCCACACGACTGGTGTGGCACGGCGCCACACGACTGGTGTCGCACGGCGCCACACAACTGGTGTCGCACGGCGCCACACGACTGGTGTCGCACGGTGTCGCACGGCGCCGCACGGCACCTCGCGACGCAGCCGCCTCCGATAGAGGCGCGGCGAGACGTCACGGCTCGCGACAGACGTCCGCTGTGACATGATTAGATAGCGGCGCGACGATACAGACTCACCGGCTCCGGTCCGGTCAAAGGTCGCTGGCGGCCGATCGCAGCTCGACTTGTCTCTTGGCCGCGCGCGGCGTCCAACGCGGGCGGCGCGTGTTTTTTTTGGAGATGACTCGATTGTCACAGTTGCGCGGCGGCACAAGCGCGCCGCAGTAAAGTGGGTTGTTAGGGGGCCCGCAGCGGCGGTGGCCGGCATTGTGACGGGCGGCGGGCATAAATTGGCTGGCCGCGTGCCGGAACGGCGTGAGTGCCTGTCGCGCCACGCAGCCGCACGGCCGACTTGTGTCATCCAGGCGCCTCCTGGTCGGCAGCCAAGGTCTCCGGCTGCAGGGTCACTGACACGGCACGCCGGCAGATGGGCGCGCGGCCGTGCGCCGGCCTGTGCGCCGCGCTCCGCTCGGAGCGGCTTCCACTCGGCGCGGCCGGCGTGTGTTGTGCGGCTAAGTTCTGATCGGCAGTCGGGGTCAATGACCCGGCGACTGGGCGAGCTGTAGGGCACGGAGCTGTCCCGTACGCCGCCTCGTCAGTCGCACACAACTGACTTGTGCGACAGCAGGGGCGGATCCAGGAGTTTTCATGGAGGGTGGGTGGCATTCGTCTGGGCACCGCGAAGCAGTGATAAATAGTCGTGCAATAGGATGGAATATACTACTTTCTGAACCTTAAATAGACATCCTTTCCAAGGACGTATCGGCATCGTGCTTGTCGATGTGTACTTATGAAGTCTCCATTGACTCGTTCCTAAGAGCACTTTACGTATAAGTAGCATGCTTATGCTCACCATTACGGGTTGATTACACAAGCATCTGGTGGCACAATTCCAGATACAGAGATTATCTATGATGTGGTGTGTTGAGCAATGCGTTCCGCTGGTAATATGGCATTTCAATTGGTATCACTAACATAGGTATCCATATGTTAGGTGTCCAAAATTAAACCAAAATCTTGTACTGATAGAACAATATTAGCTCAAATGGAGTTTGAAGGAACGAAATGATGTTTTTGTTGGCAGTCTTCCATGGCAAATTGCCATATCCTACTGTACTCGTTTCGACATATCACACCTAACGAAAAACCACTATTTCAACACTGCTGCGAAGGTGCCTGGATTTCGATGAAATGTTCACTGAATGGGGGCGGGCGGATTTTCCACTCAAGAGATCGCCTTTGGCTGAACAATCGGTTCAGCGGGGTGTGGTGGGTACATTCAAGTCCCTTCCCGCCGGAGGGACGCCACCTCTTCATGAGTACATGTCCAAAGTGCTCCCCCTGCATCATTGCACCCTCTTCCCTGCACCCCATTGTATCCGCCCCCAATGTGCCCTGTACTCGCCACGGTACGGCAGTGATGGTCGTCTGCCGGTCACGTGACCGTTTTTTAGCAGTGACGCCAGACATCCGGCAGGGGAGGCATGTGATGACGTCTTACTCCAGTCGGCTCAAGTGGCATCCGGCTATTCTAGGGCAATTGAAATCCAGGGAAGATTGAGTAAGAAAAGAATACAGGCATATGTCTATGCATGTTCTACATGCACATTCACGTACAAGTAACACAGTAATTTATTACGAAACATTTTCATTGGCGCTTCATCGCTTCCGTCCATCTGCCCGGCTCCAGCCCAGCTCCACTGGCTGTCGTCGGGCTCTGCGGGGGCGGGACGTCGTCACCTGGTGTGGCGGTCGTCGGGCTCTGCCGGGGTGGGACGTCGTCACCTGGTGTGGCGGCCGTCGGGCTCTGCCGGGGCGGGACGTCGGGCTCTGCGGGGGCGGGACGTCGTTATCTGGTGTGGTGGCCGTCGGGCTCTGCGGGGGTGGGACGTCGTCACCTGGTGTGGCGGCCGTCGGGTTCTGTCGGGGTGGGCCGTCGTCATCTGGTGTGGTGGCCGTCGGGCTCTGCCGGGGCGGGACGTCGTCATCTGGTGTGGCGGCCGTCGGGCTCTGCCGGGGCGGGACGTCGTCACCTGGTGTGGCGGCCGTCGGGCTCTGCTGGGGTGGGACGTCGTCACCTGGTGTGGCGGCCGTCGGGCTCTGCCGGGGCGGCACGTCCTCATCTGGTGTGGCGGCCGTCGGGCTCTGCCGGGGCGGGACGTCGGGCTCTGCCGGGGCGGGACGTCGGGCTCTGCCGGGGCGGGACGTCGTCATCTGGTGTGGCGGCCGTCGGTGGGACGCAGGCCGCGCCACAATGGCCTCCAGCCAGGGCGGGACGTCGTCATCTGGTGTGGCGGCCGTCGGTGGGACGCAGGCCGCGCCACAATGGCCTCCAGCCAGGGCGGGACGTCGTCATCTGGTGTGGCGGCCGTCGGTGAGACGCAGGCCGCTCCACAATGGCCTGCAGCCGGCGGCGGCGCGTGACGCTGTTCCGAGAAGGCTGGTGTCGAGCGCCGCGACGAGTGGAGCCGAGCGGCGCGGCGGCCAGCCGTGACGTCACGTGTCGCTGACATCGCTGCCATCGCCGCCGCCAACGATCGGGTGTGGACATTGGCAACGCGGCCGCCCCACACCGGCAGCGGTGAATGGGTGCTGACGTACGATGAGGTGCGACGAGCCGCTGTCGTGAGATCGTGCACACGCTTATCGCGGTCATCTGACAGGCGGTGCTGTTTGTGTCTGATTACGTTTGACGAACACTTTGTGTTGCCGGTATTCTCGTACCGAACCAGCTCTGGCTGAGCAGCTCTCTTGGATTGTTTACGATCGGTCGGCTGAGATCACTTGTTGACTGACGGCATGCTGGTGCAATTATGACGCGTCACACATGCTACTGCTATTTTTGTGCGACTTCTGATGGTCGAAAATTGTTTGCTCTGCAAACTAGGAATGCGTGACATTTGGTACAGCGGCAGTGAGGACCATTGCGTCACGTCTAAATGGCTGACTCCTTTGGTGGATTATTGATTTTGATGTCCCCCGCCCAGATATGTATCGAGCACCTGTCGCTGCGCTTGTTCGTATCAGGCACCGGGTGAGAGGGTCGACCGGTAAGATAAGTTCGGTGACGTAGCCATGGGCGGCCCTGTTGAAACGTTCGAAAAATAGAACTGCCAATGTCTGCCGTTTCATTGGAATGTCCCGGCTGGGTGGTAGATTACCAGCCTACACAGGCTCTTTTGTAAGCACCGAGCCCACGGGACCGACTCGAACGAAACTCTGATTATATTTATGTATAACAACAACTTCGATCAGCGATATTGAGGACGAAGTCCGAGCCAGTCCATTCTAGGATATATACGAGAAGAGAAAAAAGATTGTATGACTCGACCTGACTCGATCCAGCACGACCCGACTGTCACGCTTTTAACGACTTAATATATTTGTGTTGCAACGTTTCAAACCGTTTTTCTTCACTCAAATGTATGCCTATTTCTTTTTGCAAGCTCATCCCGCTATTACGTCTGAAGTACCAGCTTTTTGTTGGGAGGAGGTTTTTTGTGGCGGCAATTCGCGTCACGTCAATCACCTGGCGGCGATAGGCGATAGGTGGCGCCGCGCTCCGTGCCACCTATTGTGACCGTGACCGCGCCACCGCCGCTCCCGCCGCTCCCGCGGGCAGCCGCATGACGTCTGGTCCAGTGTCGACGACACTGGACGACACATGTGTGTTAGCCAACCACCGTTGACATCCTATCCTTTTCATGGTGACGGTCGTCGGAGGATCTGGTGACTACTATTGGGCACGATCCTGTGCTCTGGCGTTTGGCCGCGTCACGAAGCATTGACATCGCTGTGTGACTTTTGGTGAAGCTCCTTGATGTTTGTCACAGCAGCAGAAACATTTGTATGTGAACCGCGCATGCACACTTCGCCCACAGTATGTCACCGTGTACGTTAACCGTTAGGAGTGTGTGCCTGGTACCCCCCTCCCCCCCCTGCGGGTCCTGTGCATGAACACAACTACGCTGTCTATAGTTCCCGTCCGCCCCTATCTGAAGACTAGCGCCCACCGACGACTCGTCTCCCTCTCAGCTCATGTTCCACCGGCATGACTTGACCCCCTGACAACCTTTCTCGCTTGTTCCTCTGACGACTTAATTATCTTGTTTCCCTCCTGACGACTTCTCCCGCTTACTGACGGGACCCTTCCTGCTGACCAGCTTCGTCTCCCGATGACAAATCTCATCGCCCACGGATAAGTCGTCGCCCACGGGCGACTCTCGCCTCTGACCGGCCCCTGCGTCTGCGGCAGAGCGTTCAGCTTCTCGCACCTGGCGTCCGAGGAGGCGGCCGGGTCTGAGGGGCCGGCGCTGCTGGAGCCCGAGTCGCCGTGCGCGCCGTCGCCGCTGCAGGCGGGCCTGGGCGTGCGGCTGTCGTCGGGCCCGCTGATCCAGCTGGACGTGCCGTCGCGCTCGGTGCCGTGCACTCCGCAGCGGCCGCTGCTCACGCCCACCGGCCTGCTGTCGCCGGCGCCGTCGCACGTGTCCAGCTCGGCGGGCAGCAGCCAGGAGGAGATCCGCGCCGACCGGTTCCTGTTCCCGCCGGCGGGCGCGCCGGTCTCGCCGCACGCCTGGCACGCCTCCGTCTGGCACACCTTCATGGCCGGTGAGTGCTCCGCCGCCGCCGCTGCCGCTGTGGCACGTGACACGTGACACGTGACACGTGGCTGTGAGAAGTGCGTCGACGTGATGCGAGTCTGTGCCTCCGCGGTGGGGGGTGGCACCCCAATAATAATTTGGTAGTGGTGCAATGTACTCTTATATAACTCTTTAATCCTTCCCTATATAAATTACTGTGCTGTAACTTGGGGTAATAATTATCCCACAAGATTAGACCAAATTATAAAATCCCAGAAACGTGCATTACGGATTATTGATTATAAACATTATACATATCCTACAAATTAGTTATTTATCAAGTACAACATATTGAAGTTCACTAATATGGTGCAGGAACAAAACATATTAATACTGCACACATTTGTGCATGATACATTGCCATGTACTATGGCTGACTTCTTTCAATATGCAACGCCTATCAATACAAGAATCATTCAACATTTCTCTATGCCATTTACTTATCGACAATATAGGCTGTTTGCTATTACATACTCTGCACCCAAATCCTGGAATTTGCCAAATATTTCCCAGAATAGAACAGGTGCCAAGGAAAAAAAATGTGCTAAAGAAATGCCTTAGACGTTACTTTATGGAATTATACAAATCAAACGAGAACTGAAGACAGAATCTAGTTCATGTAATTCATATAGATAACTTTTAAAAATTATACCTTGCCATAGAGGATGGCACTGTTAATGTATGGCAACACAGAAAAGTATTATGTGCGTGAATGAATGTGTTTTTGTTTTGTTTCGTTTTTGTTTCTTTTTGTGATGGAGGATTCTGTTAGGTTCGTATTCACCCATGCATATTCTGCATGAGTTATCTTCGTCTGAGTGCTTTCATCTTTTCTGTACTCCCCCTAACATTTCAACTTGTGACCCTGGGAATTCCGTGGGCGCTACTAGCTTGCTACCTGCCCATGGTTTTCCCGGGGTCTCATTTCCTTTGTACTAATTGGTGGTAGTCTATCTGCAAAAAAAAGAAGAAAATACAGAAGGGATGGTAATAGTATTGGTATAATCACATTCTGTTCTGTCTCTTGCTTGCATCCCGAGGCACACATGTGTTGGCTGTCCTGATCTATGGGCAGCTCACCTAGGGAAGCCCCACAATGAAAGACCCAATGAAGGTGCATACAGCCAAATTAGGATAGGATGCTGCTGCATCTGATATGGGGACGACATTAAAAAAGGAAAAAAATGTGGCATATAATACAATATTGTCGAAATTTGGGTATTGATGTGTTAAACTGTAGGACGAGACGCCGTCTGAATGCAAAAAGCATACTGGAAGAGAGTGTTTTTGGCGATAATTTAACCTACGACTTAACCATTGAAATATTACGTTACAAATTAACCATTTGCCCGGGTTGCTGATTCATTGTCTTGTCCACAGCATGCCCATGTCGAAGATAAGAGGTGTGATCTGGGTTTTCCCTGTCTGTCAGAATTGTCGTCGTCCCGTCTGTTCGCTGGCAATCTCAGGATCTCGGCTTTGATTATTAGCTATGGTTATTTGTTGCGACAACCATCAAATATCCTGTGTCACTGTTTGCCCGCAATGTGACACGTGCCAGTTGTGATTCCCCAGCCCGCCATTGGCAATTGAGACTGGACGGCCGCTTATTGAGAGTTGGCCGGCCAGTCCCACGTGGCCATTCAACTGCTTTGTGACGTGGTGGATGCATCCGTTATCTGCGGTCGGCGTCGTCTCCATCTTCTACAGCACGATTCACCGCAGCCAGACCTTTCCTTGTATGTGGGTGTAATGAGCATGTTGAACACACGGCCGCCTGCGTCGTTTTGGCCCGTTTTTCTTGTTGTTGTTGTTGTTGTTCTTGTTGTTGTTGTTGTTGTTGTCTTTGTTTTCTTCGTTGTACAAATGAAAGTGCACGGAAAATAATTACCCAAGATCGTCTTTGAATTTCTCACAATTACCATATAGTTCCAACACATTGTGCCAAAACACCAAATCCACCAATACCTACACGTACACCTACACCTACACGACACCTGCACGTACACGTTTGTTGTGCTCGAATGAACGGCGTACACTGCATCGACGGGTTCTAGGTCGGCAACAGCTTCACCACCGGCACTGCACAATCATTCGAGTTTACACAGCATAGCTCCCTATTTTGGTTTATTGGAAGGAATTATAACAGTGCTTATCGCAAGCGAAGGACGCTCCACCAGAATGGTGACTCGTGTACGGTTAACGCCTTCCGCTCCTGATCGTTGTGCTATTCTGGTGGATATCGTGGACGCTGCACAGACACTGCAGCTGCAAGTATCCAACTGAAAGAGATGCTAGTTTTTATCCGTCAAGCTTCCATTGTATTTGAAACCGTGGAGGGTGTCCGCACGGAAGCGTGTCGTGTCGAGGAGCCGGCGGAGGGCTGACGCTGGCCGCGCGGTCTCGGCTGCAGCGCCGGCTGACGGCGGCGTTCTGGTGAGTCACCTTCAGCCTCGGTGGACGACACGACCCGGTAACGAGGGACGCTCCGACAATGGCAGACTGTTTAATTGCGATGAATCAGTGGGATGCAGATGGCTTCATTGTCAACCGACTGTGGCTCGCGATGAGTGCAAAATTAGCGTCATTAGCGTGGCGCGATCTCGTCGGCGTTGAACGGCTGCAGGTGGGCGTGGGGGTGTGAAGGTCCGGGTGAAGTCACCCGGTGTTACGTCTGTGCTGTCGGCGGGTAGTGGCGTACCGGAAGGAAGGTCACTCACCCAGGCAAGCCGGACTCGGATGGAATCCCACAGCGTGTCGCAGTGTTTACATCTTGCGAACATTGGTATGCAAGCTGTTCGAATGAGAATTGTGGGGTATGAAATATTCCTCACTTTCTGCAGGCAACTGCATCAGTTTCCACCTGTCGGACCCGTACTGGAGGGACGATACTTCCCCCTCGCGTTCCCTGGCACGCCCAACCGTTTCCACCTATTGGAGCCGTACTGGGCGCAGGTGGAGTGGTGACATCCCCTCTTGCGTTTTTGCAAGTACTCGCATCAGTTTCCACCTGTCTGAGCCGTACTGGAGAGGTGACGCTCACCCCCACATTGCCGCAGGTACCCGCATCAGTTTCCACCTGTCTGAGCCGTACTGGAGAGGTGACGCTCACCCCCACATTGCCGCAGGTACCCGCATCAGTTTCCACCTGTCTGAGCCGTACTGGAGAGGTGACACTCACCCCCACATTGCCGCAGGTACCCGCATCAGTTTCCACCTGTCTGAGCCGTACTGGAGAGGTGACGCTCACCCCCACATTGCCGCAGGTACCCGCATCAGTTTCCACCTGTCTGAGCCGTTATTTCCACCTGTCTGAGCCGTACTGGAGCAGGTGACCCCAACAGTTTCCACCTGTCTGAGCCGTACTGGAGAGAGGTGACACTCACCCCCACATTGCCGCAGGTACCCGCATCAGTTTCCACCTGTCTGAGCCGTACTGGAGAGGTGACGCTCACCCCCACATTGCCGCAGGTACCCGCATCAGTTTCCACCTGTCTGAGCCGTACTGGAGAGGTGACGCTCACCCTCACGTTGCCGCAGGTACCCGCATCAGTTTCCACCTGTCTGAGCCGTACTGGAGAGGTGACGCTCACCCTCCACGTTGCCGCAGGTACCCGCATCAGTTTCCACCTGTCTGAGCCGTACTGGAGAGGTGACGCTCACCCCATTCCAACCCGCATCACAAGTTTCCACCTGTCTGAGCCGTACTGGAGAGGTGACACTCACCCTCACATTGCCGCAGGTACCCGCATCAGTTTCCACCTGTCTGAGCCGTACTGGAGAGGTGACGCTCACCCCCACATTGCCGCAGGTACCCGCATCAGTTTCCACCTGTCTGAGCCGTACTGGGTGCCGGTGGAGGAGGTGGCGCGCCGCGATGGTTCGGCGGCGCCGTACGGCCTGCTCGTGGCGGCCGTGCACACGGACGTGGCCGGCCTCGAGTACGACCGATGCATCCTGCACCTGCAGGCCGTCTACACGGCTCAGCCCGACTTCCTGGCCGCCTGCCTCATGCAGCAGCCGTTCTTCGTGCAGAACCACGGTCAGTGGTCGGGGGAGCGCGCCACGTGCGAGGTGTGGCGGCAGCGGTCCCGGGAGTGTGCCAGTCGGAGTGTGCGAGTGGGTCCTCAGAGACGTATGTCCGTTGGGTGAGTGTGTGTGCGTGCAGCTGCGTGATGGCTGGCGCGGTCACCGGGACGATGCGGGCATCTAACACCAGCTAAAGGCAGCTACTGTCCATGTTAATATCGACGATTACCACTAACCTCGTTATCGTCATTATCGTTATCATTAACGTCACAACCATTATTAACGTCTCTTTAGCATTGATCGTTTAGTGCTTGTGGATGTAGGAATGATTATACACAGTTTACACTTTTAAAATGACTCATTGCAGTATTTCGGAAGTTTGATTACGCGTATTATATTAATAATCATATCATAATCGTATCATATAATGCGCTTATTGCGTAATCAAACTTTCAAGTCATTGTAAGGAGTCATTTTAAAAGTGCATACTGTCTCCTTAGCATTGCTCACTTGGCTATGCTCCGTCGCCGCCGCCGCTGTACTTATGTGGCCTGCCGCCCGTCGTCTGTATTGTCGAGCCGTGCGCTGAAGTGTCGTGACGTGTGACACCTGACCTCTGACCTTTGAATGTTGACCCTTATCATTCGGCCTCTAACCCGCGACCCTTGCCTTCTGATAGACGACTGCAGTCTGACGTTGTCCTCTCGGCACCTGAACCCCGACCCGTAATCTCCGATTGGCTACCGTGCGCCGTGACCTCCAACCTTTGACGATGATCCATGACTTCTGACAATGACCCTGACCCTGACCCGTAATCTCCGATCGGCCACCGTGCGCCGTGGCCTCCGACCTCTGACGGTGACCGGCGGCGCGTGATGTCTGATGACCCGTGACCCGTGCGGCAGGCTGGTCGTCGCTGTCGCCGGACCAGACGTTCGAGCAGTACTCGGTGCCGTGTCGGGAGCTGCGCCAGGGCGACGTGTGTCTCATCACCAGCGGACCTCTGCAGTCGCCGCGGCCGGCCACGCTGCTGCCCGTCCCGATGGCGCACACGCCGCCCGGCTCCCCGGCGGCGCGCGCACCGGTGCCGCTGCGGCCGGCTCCGCCTCCGCCGCCATCGCCGGCCGCCACTGCCTCTGCCGCCTCCGCCGCCGCTGCCGCCGCTGCCGGAGTGGATAAGCCCGTCAAACCCAAGCGGCCCATGAACGGCTTCATGCTGTTCGCAAAGAAATACCGCGTCGAGCTGATCAACCAGCATCCGGGGAAGGATAACAGGTGGGCGGGGCTCTTTGGCCTATGGTCTGAATGGTGGTTTGGTCTGTTGTCTGATCTGAGCGGTGGTCTGTCTGAGTAGTGGCCTGTGTCCGGGACAGTGGTATGCGGTCTGGAGCAGTCCGTGGTCCAGATGGTGGCCTGCAGTCTGGACAGTGGTCTGCGGTCTGGGGCAGTCCGTGGTCCAGATGGTGGCCTGCAGCCTGGACAGTAGTCTGCGGTCTGGAGCAGTCCGTGGTCCAGATGGTGGTCTGCAGCCTGGACAGTGGTCTGCGGTCTGGGGTTGTCCGCGGTCCAGATGGTGGCCTGCAGCCTGGGCAGTGGTCTGCGGTCTGGGGCAGTCCGTGGTCCAGATGGTGGCCTGCAGCCTGGACAGTAGCCTGGGGTCTGGGGCAGTCCGTGGTCCAGATGGTGGCCTGCCGCCTGGACAGTAGTCTGCGGTCTGGGGCAGTCCGTGGTCCAGATGGTGGCCTGCAGCCTGGACAGTGGTCTGCGGTCTGGGGCAGTCCGTGGTCCAGATGGTGGCCTGCAGCCTGGACAGTGGTTTTCGGTCTGGGGCAGTCCGTGGTCCAGATGGTGGCCTGCAGCCTGGGCAGTAGTCTGCGGTCTGGGGCAGTCCGTGGTCCAGATGGTGGCCTGCAGCCTGGGCAGTGGTCTGCGGTCTGGGGCAGTCCGTGGTCCAGATGGTGGCCTGCAGCCTGGGCAGTAGTCTGCGGTCTGGGGCAGTCCGTGGTCCAGATGGTGGCCTGCAGCCTGGGCAGTGGTCTGCGGTCTGGGGCAGTCCGTGGTCCAGATGGTGGCATGCAGCCTGGACAGTAGTCTGCGGTCTGGGGCAGTCCGTGGTCCAGATGGTGGCCTGCAGCCTGGACAGTAGTCTGCGGTCTGGGGCAGTCAGTGGTCCAGATGGTGGCCTGCAGCCTGGCCGGTGTGTTATCTGTCATGTGGAGAAATGTTTTGTGATCAGTCGTACTGCGTATGGAGTGTGTTTAGAGCCATGCCGGACCCGTCACCGTTAACCGTCGCGGAAGAGGGGGTACAGGACGCCATTTCTACAATATCACCGGGCTCGTCGGCCGGCCTCGACGGAACACGGCCGCTCCACCCGCGTCAGCTGCTGTGCCGATAGGCAGCACAGTCTGGCCGTCGCCTTCTCAAATCGTTCACTGCTCTGACTAACCTAGTGTTTAGTGGCTGCGTCCCTGAGTGCGGACGTGGCGCGCTGTACGGAGCATCGCCTTGCGCGCTACAGGAAAAAGACGACGGACTGCGACCAATAACTGTTGGCAGTGTATATCACCGTCTACCTGGGCGCATGGGCGCGCGACACATCTCTAGCACCCTCGGAGCAAAACTCCGCCCCTTCCAACTCGGAGTCGGCACGCCGCTGTGGTGCGAGCCCACTGCACGCTACTCGCGAATATATCGCGGCCACCGTCACAGACTCATCTAACCCCTGTGTCCTGGTTAAAGTAGATGTCGGGAACGCGTTCAAAACGGTCCACCGCGACGTCATCTTAACCTGCATACGAGAACGATGCCCTGAGTGAGAAACGGTGCGCCGACTCCTATCCACATCGGCGATCAGATGGTGGTGTCGTGCAGTGGCGTGCAAGGCGATCCCCTCGGTCCTGCTGCATTCGGACCCCTGGGCTCGGGCCATGCGGTCAGCCTTGAACGTATGACATCTCGACGACGCCACCATCGCAGGCCCGGTAGACACTGTCGCACCTGATCCTTGTTCGCTCGCCTCGGCTCTGCCAAGAATCGGTCTTCGGATGAACCACACTATGTGCGAGGTAGCATTTCTGGGCGCCCCGTCCTCTTCAGTTCCCGACCCAGCTATGAGTGCAATACGTGACGCACTGCCGGAGGTAGTAGAGACTCCTCTGGACGCCCTCACGCTCCTCGACTCGCCGCTGTGCGACGCCGGCCTCACCGCTGCCGTCAATATCGTCTCAGAGACCATCGCACGTCTGTGCGCCCGCCTTCACCAGTTAGACAGCCACACCGCTGTCTTCTGCCTTGTTCACTACGTGTCGGTGCCACGCTTGTCATACCTATTGCGCTCAGCACCCCTGTACAAGGGGACTGACTCTCTCAGAGAGATAGATGAGCTGGTCCGCGAGACACTGGTAACGGCTTCCAACGTCGATGTCAGTGACACGACGTGGAAGCAGGCGACGCTGCCGCTCAGACTGGGCGGCCCCGGGATGCGTTCTGTCGAGGCCTTGGCACTACCGTGTTACGTGGCCTCACTGAGCGCAGCTCTTCCGCTGGTCCGCAGTATCAGTCCAGGCCTCTCCGACAGCGAGGCGCCGTCTTCGTTACATTCGGCGGTGCGGCGTTTCACGGAGCTGGCAGGGGCCAAAGAGCTACCAGACGCGACATCCGCCAGTAGTCAGCGCGCATGGGACAGCTTGGGCGCCATCGCGATTCTCGACCAGCTGATCAGTGTAGCCAACCAGGTGCACTGCACGCGCCTACTCGCCGCTACTTAGCCGTACACCACCGCCTGGCTGCAAGCCGTTCCTGTACCCAACCTCGGTCTTCACCTGGACGACGAGACAATCCGTGTGGCAGTGGCGCTTCGCCCCGGAGCTGCAATGTGCGAACCACACCGCTGTCGCCAATGCAGCCGCCCGGTTGACCGGCTTGGACACCATGGACTATCCTGCCTCAAGAGCCTTGGCCGTCTCCCACGTCACACTCGCCTGAATGACGTAGTGAAACGCGGCCTCTCAAGTGCTGGCATCTCTGCCATCCTGGAACTGGTGGGTCTCGACCGAGGCGACGACAAGCGGCCAGATGGGCTTACGCTGCTCCGGTACAGTGGAGGCAGGTGTCGCTACCTGTGTAGATACCTTCGCCGACACTGTACTGGGGCAATCGGCGCTAGAGCCCGGGGCCGCGGCTCGTGCGGCAGAAGATCGCAAACGCCGCCACTACGCTGACCTCTGCTCACGGTACAGGTTCCAACCCCTAGCCGTCGAGATGACCAGCGTATGGCCTGTCGTCTCAGTTTGTGGGAGAGCTTGGGCGGCACATAATGGCCCACACCGGCCAGCGCCGCGAGACAGCTTGGAGAGCTCGGGTGGCACATAACGGCCCACACCGACCAGCGCGGCGAGACAGCGTGGAGAGCTCGGGCGGCACATAACGGCCCACACCGACCAGCGCCGCGAGACAGCGTGGAGAGATCGGGCGGCACATAACGGCCCACACCGGCCAGCGCCGCGAGACAGCGTGGAGAGCTCGGGCGGAACACAACGGCCGACACCAGCCAGCGCCGCGAGACAGCGTGGCTGCGGCAACGCATTTCTGCTGTAGTCCCACGTGGCAACGCGGCTTCTGTGCTCGCCACAGCCCGGCCCACTGATAGCTCTTCGGCGGGCCGCATAGTGGCACCGCTTTCGAGAAGCGGCTCCGACTCCAGTAAAGCTGTAGTTGAACTGTCTGCCGCGTGTCGCTGCGAGAGCGGTCGCGGCGACAGCCTGATTGACGACGATGGCGGCGGCGGTGACGGCGGCAGATGTGGTGGCAGCGGCAGCAGCGATGGCAGCCGTGACGGCGACAGGCGGTGGTAGCGGCGGCGACGGAGACGGGAGCGGAGGCAGAGGCAGAGGAAGTGGATATGGCGGCGGCAGTGACGGTCGCAGTAACTATGGCAGCGGTGACGGTGGCTACGACAGTGACAGCGGCGGCAGTGGTAGCGACAGCCACCGGCTCGGCCCCATCGGGCTACGGAACATAGGCAACACGTGTTTTATGAACTCGGTGCTCCAGTGTCTGAGCAAAACGCGTGTGCTGCACAACTACTTCCTGTGCGACCAGTACTCGTCCGGCATCAACATCACTACGGCGGCCATGAAGGGAGTACTCACAAAGTTGTTCGCAACGCTCATGTGCGACCTGTGGCGGCCCTCCGACAAGTCGGACCGGGTGGTCAACACGACGCCCTTCAAATCGCAGGTGCAGCGTTTCGACGAACGCTTCCAAGGCTCTCGGCAGCAGGACGCACATGAGTTTCTTCGCACTCTGCTGGGGGTCTACACGAGGATGTCAACCTGTTGACCCAAGCTCATCACCGCTGACATTAATGACAACGTCAATATGAGTCAGAGGTCCATCGAGTCGTGCAACCGCTTTGTCCGACTGGATAACTCCAAGTTTATTGACCTTTTTGTCGGTCAGCTCAAGTCTGCGCTACAATGCACTGTGTGCGGCCATGCGTCCAACACTTTCGACCCGTTCTGGGAACTAAGCCTGCCCATCCTGTCAAAGTTTGGACAGGTGAGCCTGCAAGCTTGCTTCCATCTCTTCACTAGCGAGGAAGTGCTCGACGGAGATAAAAAGCCGATGTGTGGCAAGTGCCAGAAGCACCAGAAGAGCACCAAGAGCTTCCCAATCCAAAAGCCCCTCCCCCCGCATTCTAGTGGTGTACTTGAAGCGGTTTTCGCCGCAGGAATGCGACCTCGGTAAGCTAAACACGGCCGTAGGCTTTACCGCGAATGGGCTCGACCTGTCGCCCTACTCGGCGGCATCACCTACAGGTATAGCCTATATGACGTGGCCAATCACTCCGGCACACTGCTCACTGGCCACTACACGGCACATTGCAAGCACCCGTACTCGTCCGAGTGGTACGGGTTCAACGATTCGAGTGTGCGGCCCACCCAGATGTGCACCTTCAGCAGGGACGCCTACGTACTATTCAGTGGGGCAGCTGACTCGTCTCAGTAAAGTCGTGAAGGAAAACTGTACTAGGCAGTCGTGAATGCACCGGAAGGTGTCCTCATCTTATTCCGGGTGTAAAGGCACCGTGTATTTTTGCACGATTAGTGTATGTGTGTATGTGTGTGTATCTGTATCGTGTATCCTAGTACTTGTGTTTTTGTAGTAGAATAGTGTATCACCATGCTACCTCGTATATAGGAATGAGCTACATTCACAAGTGTTGACTTCTGAAAATTATTGGTGGACACAATCCATGAATGTAATGGGAGAGCCCACATGAATTGAGGGGGACAAGCCAGTATTGAGGGGGGAACTTGCCCCCTCACAAGTATATAAAACAACACGCCTAGCTACATTGATATACCATCTGTTAGTGCATATTGTTCAAGGGCTAATATTGATGCATCTCCGTTCTAATATCGCCTCGGTCCGAGTAGTTAATGTGGATTGTGTGCCGTAGTTCAGTACTGTCATTGAACCACAATGTAGCCACGTATTAATGCGTGTTCCATGTATTTCTTTGTATTTAATAACTTATTGACTTTGTTTATTTATTTCCGTATTGGACAATCTTGAGCATATTCATCAACAACGGCTAGGACAGGTTCATGTCACAGTGAAAACGCAGGAATTGGAACACGAAACAAACTCATTCGATATATGTGCGTACACGCAGATACGACTTGTGTACAGGGGTGTTTTTATGCTTTTGAGGGGGAAAGTGCTCCCTCAATGTTGGCCTTACCCCCTCAATAATTTCAACTTTTAACATAGGACCCAACGGAGTGCGTCCCTAAATCCATTTGGGCCTGCCCATTGCCCTCATGCATTTTGTCCCCCCCCCTCCCATAATTTTCAGAAATCAACACCCGTGCTGATATGTGCAAATACATCTCATTCAGTCCCATTAATCGTAGGCGTTTTCAGCTCCTGTTTTAATGGTACTGGATTCATGTCACGGATGTCCTGTGGAAGAGGAGCTTGTGTCGTCGTGGTTGAGCATATGAATCTCCATCTGTCGAGTTCAGTCCGCATTGTGGGGCTGCGGAAATGTGCTGAGTCAGACTGCCTGTTGGACGCTGGTGCTGCTCGTGACTAAGTTGCAGGTTAGCTGCGAGCTCGGGTAGTCTGGTGGCAAAGTCTCGTCAATAGGTTGGGAAGTTAATATTGGTGCATATTGGCTGCGGAAAGCCAGCGGAGTCTGTGCCGTACATTACGAATATGGTTGTACTTTCTGCGACCGGAAATGACACGTGCGGCAAATCCAGCATTTTGTGTTGGTCGTTGATGCGTCTGTGACGTATTAGTGCCGCGATGTACGCTCGGTCCGTAGCGCAGGGTCGAGCGCGCCAGCCTCTGCACTGGCGTGGTGACTGACGACTGGTGCAGGCAGTGTCGAGTTGATGCGTCTGTGACGTATTAGTGCCGCGATGTACGCTCGGTCCGTAGTGCAGGGTCGAGCGCGCCAGCCTCTGCACTGGCGTGGTGACTGACGACTGGTGCAGGCAGTGTCGAGTTGATGTGTCTGTGACGCATTAGTGCCGCGATGTTCGCTCGGTCCGTAGTGCAGGGTCGAGCGCGCCAGCCTCTGCACTGGCGTGGTGACTGACGACTGGTGCAGGCAGTGTCGAGTTGATGTGTCTGTGACGCATTAGTGCCGCGATGTACGCTCGGTCCGTAGTGCAGGGTCGAGCGCGCCAGCCTCTGCACTGGCGTGGTGACTGACGTCTGTGACCATTAGTGCCCATGTACGCTGGTCCGTAGCGCAGGATCGAGCGCGCCAGCCTCTGCACTGGCGTGGTGACTGACGACTGGTGCAGGCAGTGTCGAGTTGATGCGTCTGTGACGCATTAGTGCCGCGATGTACGCTCGGTCCGTAGCGCAGGGTCGAGCGCGCCAGCCTCTGCACTGGCGTGGTGACTGACGACTGGTGCAGGCAGTGTCGAGTTGATGCGTCTGTGACGCATTAGTGCCGCGATGTTCGCTCGGTCCGTAGCGCAGGGTCGAGCGCGCCAGCCTCTGCACTGGCGTGGTGACTGACGACTGGTGCAGGCAGTGCTCGCAGATAATAAGTCCACAAAGTATACCTGTGCAGCGGCCCGCCACAGCGTCAGTGTGGTGCAAGGGAGTCGTGTTCTGGTTCACCGCTGGGGTAGCAGTAGTGACTGCGCACATGGAGGTGATGCTCACTGTTGGTAGCCTCCCAAGCAGCTGGCAAGAGCCCAGCATGCTGAGTGTTTGTTTGTTTGTTGCGTTAAGCTGCATGCCGTTGGGGCGCGCGGTAGGCGTGTTGGCAGGTCCGGTCAGGACGTGTCTACTGCGGTCTGCGGTCCGTGACCCAACCTGGACCAAACAGCGGCTGAGGGCGTACACGTCAGCGCTGAGTGCAAGCGCGGCCGTGCTTTCAGCTGGCACAATGAGCGGCACATTGCGCCACATTGAGCTGCGCCCCCCCCCCCCCTTATTCGCCGGTCAATCGCCTGTCTCCCGCTCACTGATGAAGGATTCATGATATTTTGCCCGGATATGCGCGATGGTTTCAGAAGCTATGAGGGAACTTGTAACGGCACCGTTCATTACTGCCCCGCGGGATTCCGTGCATTGATTTGTCTTGATTTTATTGTCGCATTGTCCCTCCTGTAGCCTCCGGATATTGTTTTTTCTTCTCGGGACAATGATATTGAGCTGACAAGTTACTCCGACATTGCTTTGGTGAACTATGACCAACACTACTGATTCTTGATGATCACTTCCAAGGCTAGTGCAACACGCACTAATACCGCAAGCTCCCTGGTCGGGTAGTCACGGGTGCATATTATTCAATTTTGCACACATCAACCTCCGGACCCTCAGCCTACTGCAGTACTATTTTCGGTCGCGTACTTCGCAAGCCGCGTAGCTGTCTAGCCTGTGCAGCGTCGTCACTCACCAAATGTTGGCGGGGAAACCAAAGCACCAGGAAACTCGCCGGCTTTCAACTCGAAACCTCGCGCGCACGAGGAAAGTGCGCTATCCACTGGACTGCCTGCTCCCACGTGCGCGACCACCGTTACTCACTGACTGGTCTCCGTGCCGCAGGGCCATCAGTGTGATGCTGGGCGAGACATGGAAGGCGCTTCCGCAGGAGGAGCGCGAACATTTCACCCAGCAGGCGCGCGTACTGGCCGAGGAAAAGAAGCGCATGTACCCCGACTGCTGGAAGCGCAAGCGCTCTGTGTCAGCCAACTGAACGGCCGTCGACCACCATCACCATAGAGATCTGTGATCAACCGGGCTTTCAGTGGAGCGCACGGGCCGACCGCTGCCTGAGGCGCGCCGATCGTAGCTGTAGTGTGCCACGTGGCGTGCGTGTCCACGTGATGTGGCGTCCGGCTGCCGCTGCCGCCCGCTGCCAGAGGCGCACCGATCGTAGCTGTAGTGTGCCACGTGGCGTGCGTGGCCACGTGATGTGGCCTCCGGCCGGCCAGCCCGGGGTGTGATCGCGAGCCGTGACTGGGCCGCAGTCGAGCACCCCGCGGCGCCACACGGGTCCGTCGGGCGGCTGCGCGCGCGCTCTCGGCCGCTGAGATTCCGCCGGACAGACAGAGATGTTTTACTGCCCGTTCTCGAGCAGTGGGTATTGTTTTAGTTGCGTTAGCTGTGCGAAGTTTACGGCCGGCCGTTGTGTGGTGTCGCGGATCGTTGCTGTTGACGTCGGTGTGCGCTGGCTAGCTGTTCGCGGCGCCGCCGCGTCCGCGCCGTTTTATGTCGCTGTGCCTGGCGTGTCGGCGACGCGCGGCCCGCTGCCTGGCAGTGCTGCCAGCGGCGCTCTGGCCGAAAGTATTTTTATAAGCGCGCTTTTGCTGCGCTCTTTTGATCGGACCCGGCTTGTGATAGATGTGATCTCGCGGCTGCGCTGTGTACGGTGCACGTGATCTCCCGCGACCCGCACGGTCCGTCGACGCCGGCGGCCGCCCGCCCGCCTGCCAACCGGCGGCGCAGCGCCGCCGCGCCGCGTCTCACCGCCCGCTAGCCGGAACACCGCGCTCCGTGTTGACCCCGCGCCGGCACGCAGCCGTCTCAAGCCGCGCCAGAGCTCGCGCGCGCGCCGTCCTCCTGTACTGAGCTCTGTGGACGACGCCCGTACGTGATGTTGGGCGTGTTGCTGTGCTGTTGACGCTGCATGCTACGCTGCACGTGCGGTGCATGTGCGGCTGCCACCCGTCGCTCTGTTCCACCTGACCTCGTGTCAGCAGGCTCAAATATACCCGGTGCTCGTCGCCAGACCGACTTTGGCCGGCCGCTGGCCACCGCCCGCGTGGGCTGTATCGGCTGCTGGGGATGGCTGTGGCGGTGTGGGCGCAGCTGATGCTAAGGAGGAAGATAATAAATCCAGGATCTGGTTACGAGAGATGGTGCGCCCACTTGAAACACACTTTCGTGTCCCAGTTTAAGTGCGGCTCTCTCCCATTCGAGCGAGGTCCCTGAACATGGGCTGCGAGGGATAAACTACTAGCGTTCTTGAAATGCAACTTCCGTTCCGGGGATGTACCGTAAGATGAATGGATTAATGCTCTAATCGCAGGTGTATGAACAAGGGGGGGGACTTGACCCCAAGTTCGGGGGACCCTAACAATTACCACTGGGCGTCCTATGAAAATAATCGACTCAAGAAGTGTCCTCGCTACACTTTTCGGATGATTCTACACCCTGAACCCTAAGGAGCCTCGCCGCTGTTTTTCCTTTGACAGACCTACTCTTCAATACCGTAAACTTATGGAGGGGGGGGGGACAAATAGGATAAATTCGAGGCGATGTGTGGTGGAGGTATGGGCGAAACGGCGGGGGGCGCCGACGTCGCACGCCTCGTAAAGAAGGGTAGGTTATGGAGGTGATGGGTGGACGGAGAAGGCGTGTGCCAGGAGCGTTTACCGGTTCTGTTGGCCTACGGTGTATATACATGCAAATATAATACTCATGAGGATATAAATGTTTGAGTTGGTTATTGGTTTTACGACACGTCGACCGTTGAGTCATATAGCGTCGCCAATCTCACGCCGATTGGTCGCGGGCGAAGAGTAGCTATAAATGTTTGAGCGCACCAGCAGAGACACGGAGCAGCTGCTCAGCCTTTGACGGACGGAATTGGCGGTGAAAAGGAATCTTTGGGAGAAAAAGAGAGCATAGCTTGAGCTAACGATCAGGGATAATAGGCACAAATCGGTTCCTAACATCCTTCACGTGGGACCTCCGGACCAGAGCGGGTCATGCAAAATGACCCTCGCTCGGGTCAGAAGCACGCATGTTGAAAACTGTGCGTACAACATCCGCCACGTAGGACCATAGGGTAGAGCGGCCGTCAGAATGGCAATCGCGCTGTCCTAGAGCACGCATGTTGAGAACTGTGCGTGCAATATCGATGGCTTCCCCCTTGTCCAATGCGTTCGACCCTTACATTAACAGGAGTTAAATCAACATTATAGCCAAACTACCCACCGTGGTGCAGACTAATTCACAATCCAAAGCTCTAGGGACGCCCTTCCGCTTTGCGTTCAGTGGTGTAGCTATTCAGACAACAAATGTCATTTAGGTCAAATTCCGATGGGCGTACCGACAGCAGTCAGTGACCCTCCGTGGGAATTATCGCAACTCGATGACGACAGGGCACGACCCTCCCAGACCAACGGTAGCGTAGTAAATACCTCGGGGACCAGGTGGACGGAGGGGAGGATATTTACGTCCAGAACTGAAATGGCGGGCCACGGCCATTTCAGACGTACCCCTCAGCCCCCGAGGCGGGCCACGGCCCGCCTCGGGGGCTGAGGGGTACGTGTCACGCTTTTCGCTCGGATAGACGAGAATAGAACCGTGTGTACTCTCCCCACGAAAAGGGATGATTCACACATGATGTTTGGATATGTGTCTGAGATTAATTTGCTATGTGAAGTAAATTTATAAGCGAGGCAGCCGACCTGCGAGCCGTCCTCCTATGGACTGAACGTTATCGGGTAATGGTAGTGAGTGTTTAAGCCCGTCTAAATTGTTTGGAATATTAATGTTGTCATATATGATCTGCTTTTGGATAATGTCTAATTGCGAGAGGGGCGATGAACGGACACTTCAGAGGCATTAGCTCACATGCTCTGGTTCTTCGACCGCAAAATCCCGCTGGCCTCTGTGACCCAGGGGCGCAGATGGGAGGCGAGCATGTGTATGCATGTGGGAGGGGCCGTTAAGGGAGGCACCACACTGAGTTCGTCGGAAGTTTGGCGCCGGACAATAGGATATATTGCAAAACACTGCTCGGTCGCCAGTCCGCCCCCGTCCACTGCATGTCGGGCACGGATTTATGCCGTGGTTCAGGGGGACGCACGGACAGGTTTGGCATGCTGTAAGCCCCGGGGCTGAAAGGGTAGGGCCGACTAGGTTACATAGACGGCCAGGGGACGTGCTCAACGTGGTAGGGATCCGTGCTCACCCGTGGACACAGAGGCCTGGTCGCACGTCTACGGCGAATAAGGCCCGGCGCGGCATCGACTGTCTTAAGATTAAGTAGGTCGGTAAAAGACACCAGAGCACCTATATGAGCGCTCGGAGCCAGTACGATGAGTCCCCTCGTTGCAGTTAAGACTTTGTCCAGGCGAGGAACGCTGCCCATGATGGCGAGACCAGCTATGATTGGCAGTGAAAGGTTTACATATTCGGCCCGCATGCCATCAGAAATAGAGCGATGATCTGTCACAATGTGTTTGTGTACCGCTGAGGGCTGGGGGGGGGACGGGAGCCAAATTTGGGACCAAGCAATTAATTAATTAATAAGGAGAGAGTGAATTGAACGAGCGAATGTGAATGAATTAGGGGAACGAATGTGTGTTAAGTAGCTTTAAGGACCAGCGGAAGCCACCTGGGGCTAAACACAGGCACCTGTTTCGTGCGGTACATTGCACAAAATTATACTACTATTAGCATCCAAAACATCCAGACTTTGGACAAGTCATTCAAACCACGGACAAATTACATACTCATTAATTTTCTAATACAACGTATTCATTCCAATTTGGATAGAGGCACTTACTTACCTATATGGCGTTCCCAAAACTTTGACCTCGCACAACATATAAATACGTGTTAGGGACGGTAGCTCAAGCAACACCAAGCCGGCTGGGGTTGAGGGAATGGTTGGTGGAGGTGGTGGGGATCCAAACAAACAAAACAACACCACACACACTGGCACAAAAAGCAAAGGGAGATATTTAGCCAAGTCTTAGTTAGGTTTAGCCCAGTCTAAGTCTAGAGTCAGCCCTGGTTCAGCCGTGTTAAGGTTCAGTCTTAGTTAAGACCAAGCCCTTAATAAGTTCAATCAGTTTAGCTAAGCTGGGTTTGGTAAGGGTTATCTTTCACACACACCCGAGCACCCCGGCAACACACCCCGTACACCTATCACACCAGTCCACACCCACCAAACCACTGCACCCACACCCGCCACACCCCGCACCCCCACACCCCACCGACGGCAGAGCCGCCACCCCTACATATACCGTGAAGACAAGTGGAATAGCTGGGGTAATGCTAAGAACGTCGGCAGGCAAAAATCACTGTATCACATCTTGGCACAGAAAGGGCAAGACCCATGTCTGGCACGACGTGTTTGCTTGCGATAGACGACGCCGCATCATGGAATTAGCCACATTTGCATCACTGTTGATGTTCCAGAGGACCAGATCATCGGCGTATAATACATATTTTAATCGTGCTGGTATGAAGTCAAAAATCGTATCAAGAAAATCAGAAATAACGTAGTTGATAACACGCTGCCTTGTGGAAGACTTTTGCTAAGTTTTACGAGAAATTATGTTACAACATCGCACCGAAAGAAAAACGATGGTTTAAAAACTTTGATATGAAGGAAGGCATACGACCACGAATGCCTGCCTGGTGTATTTTAGTGAGGAGGGCAAACCTTTTCAGTGTGTCAAACGCTGCTTTGAGACCTAAGAAAACAGTTACGGTTACACGCTTTTTACGCTTGCACTTTTTACGCTTGTACGCTTACACGCTCTAAAGCCCATTTCCATATCGTAAGGTGTTTGTTGTGCTGTGCCGCGCACGGAAGCCATGCTGCCACGGAGCAATTACTGAATTGTTTTCGAGGAAAGTTCGTAGTCGCATGTTCACATCCTTTAGAACAATTTGCACGCAGAACGTTTTAGGGAAGTGTAGTCTGTGGCCTGATGACTGATTTCGTTTCTTTCCAGGCTTAAGAACTGGAATGATATAACTACACTCAGGTGGGAAGTAGTCTTCGGTCGAAAGGTGGTGAAACTGTAAAGGAGATTATGTTTGGTCTGGTCTGAGATATTACGAAAGAAGGAATGAGATATTTCATCCGGACCATCAGACGCATTCCCACATTTGTCAATGGGCAATTGCAGCTCATATAACGTGAAAAGGGCATTATATAGCTGAAGATTATCAGATTTATAATTACAGCATGGCAGGTCCCTTTGAATGTTATCAATGGTGTCTTGGCTACACTGATCCGATCTGGATGCATGCGAGTAGTGCCGAGCAAACTATTTTGCTACACCTACTGGGTTTGTGTAAGTTTGCTCGTTAACAGTTAAGTGTGGAAAAGCGCGAACTAGGGGTTCTCTCTGGTTAAGCTCTGAATACATTCTGCTTTGCAAATGCGCAGCTGCAGAAGACTATCGGCATAGCTCTCATCAGTGGCTGTCACTCGCGTGCCGCCATAGCTAGGTGCCATGACACTGTGCCCTGCTACTGTGGATCCACCACTGATGTCGCGGTTCATGCCCTCGGCATATGATCCCGGCTACAGCCAACAACACGCTCATCCCGGTTACCGTTAACCCATGAGTCGTTTGGAGGCATCCACGCTGCCCTGGTGCCATGACCCGAGCGCTGGTCAATCCAGAAGATGGAGGTAGCCCGACCATGTTCCCTCGAAGTGGGCGATTTTTCCACATCGTATGTATTAGCAGATTGCTCGAACTCGTGACATGTTCTATCAAGAACGCAACCTTGTAAAACAATGCTCGCACCTCCAGCTGCCTAATTCCGACGAGTTGACAAGGGACATATTTTTCTTCCCATCCGCCGGCGGCTCCAAGCACCTCCGGTTGCCGGCGGGCGGGATTTCCAGCACGGCCGGCCCCAGTGCTGCCTGCTGACCGCCACCGCCGACACCAGCTGTAAATATTTATCCGGGCGGTCGGCGGCGGTCGGCGGCGGTGGCGCAGTGGCCGCCACACCCGGCCCCAGCCGCGCCGCGCCGCCACATCGCGATGGCGCCGCGCGGTCGCGCCGCCGTCTGGACTCTGCTGCTGCTGGCAGGTGAGACTGTCCCTCCGAGCGGCTGCGGCTCGGTGTCACGTGTCACAGCGAGTGGGTCGCCTCCTGGGTGATTGCGATCGGGCCGTGAGCAAGTATTGGGATGAACAGATGTTATCTTAGTGTAAGTCCGGCTGGGATCTTGAGCACGCTCCATGTGAGTTTTCAGCTTCTTTTCAATGCCAGCCTAGGAGTGCAGTGCTTTTGTGCAGCTGCAGTGCTTCGTGTTTCAGCATCCATCTATGCAAGCATTCCAAATGCCGACGATCGAAATCTCCGGACAACCGACATAGGGATACTGGGTGGAACACCGTCGTCATTTACTTCACTACCAGCCACCGTTTCTTTTCTTTTCTCGCCTGTATGCTACGACACATGGGATCGTCCGAAAGAAAATCGAACACTAAAATTACGAACAAAGGATTTGTTTAATACAACGAAGAATGGCTCTTAGATGCTCCTGGGTTTTAGACATTGCGTGTAAAGAAAGCATACGACCTTCAATATACCAGGAGGTGCTGAGTTGACATCAAAAGTAACGTTAAGGATTATACTTTATTAGGTACTCAACGTTTCGGCCAGCCATCGTCAACGTTTCGCCAGGGCCTCTGACGATGGCCCTGGCCGAAACGTTGAGTACCTAAAAAAGTATAATCCTTAACGTTACTTTGATGTCAACTCAGCACCTCCTGGTATATTGAAGGTCGTATGCTTTCTTTACACGCAACAAAGGATTTGTTTCATCTTAAATGCATTCCACGGATAAGCCATGCATTCGTAATTTATAGGAGACTGACTTATGAAATATGATTGCTCAGTGCCAGGTAGGTGTGTTCATTTTTTCCTCACCAAGTTCTGCCACATCGATACGGAAGCACAAGCGCATGTGTGCTAAAAGAGACTTCTAGGCTTTCTAAGATTGTTGGAGGTGGCACGGGTCGCGATATCTGTCGTCATCTTACTACTGAAATCATGCCCTTATCTGGCGTTTTCCGGCGTCAGTACCCTGCAAAGTTTTCCCAGGCACTTCGCAAACGTTTGGAACTACGGACAAAATCAGTCGCTAATAGCTATCCGTCATCGGTTGCGCATTAGTGCAGCAATGAACGTCGCAACCGACGTTTATTGTACTGTAGACGCTGTGGCAACCAAATCGAACACGAACCTGTCAGGTCAGGTCGAACACCAGCCTGTCCAAGTCCTTCTGTCAGGTGCCTGTCCAAGTCCTTCTGGCAGGTGCCTGTCCAAGTCCTTCTGGCAGGTGCCTGTCCAAGTCCTTCTGGCAGGTGCCTGTCCAAGTCCATCTGGCAGGTGCCTGTCCACGGCCGCTGTCACAGCAGGAATGAGGAATACCGGTACATTTGAACATGTATTATACGCTATATATACATATATATATATTATATATATATATATATATATATATATATATATATATATATATATATATATATATATATATATCAGTGGCGTGCATAGGATTTGCGCCAGGGGGGGGGGGGCAAAAGGATTTGGAGGGAGCCTGCCAGCCTACCTCAGTTTAAAAAAGCCCCGGATTTCGACCACATTTAAATTTAAAAGGGGCAATTTTAAAATAAAGTAATTAGTGATTAACTTAATTGTCCTGTGGAGAGGGCCAAATCTACCACTATCGTTTCTGAGTCACCGGATTTCCCTAACTCCCCCATCCTGTTCGAAGGTTTTCTTTTGGTATCCCTTGATAAGTCACCTCACACTGCTCAGATTACACCTGTGCAAATCACTTAACAATGTACAATTTTCCAATTTCAAGCATTCCAGTTAACAACGCCCGGTCGCCAACACGCCAACGTTCGTGCACGTGTACACCGCCTTGCGCATTCGGCGCATTCGCCACACTTCATGCGATTCTCCGGTTTCTGCTAGGACTCCAACGTTTTGCTAATTGCTGTCACATGATAGTCTTGTGCCATATTTGACGTGTGGAGTGCTTCGCATGGGGGTTCGCTGGGAAATTATATTTATTAAATTCGATGATTTTTTTCGATCTTCTTCCCACGATTTCTGATGGATAAAAATCCGGATACCCGTTGAGCTTTGATGCACCTCATATGCTCCCAGATTGGCTACCAAACCGAGGCCCAAGCTAGGTGTTCTTTTTTGGACCCGTTACGCTTGTATTCTTCTACGGATGTGCTTTAGGGCTCTAACCAATTTTTGTATGGGGCCCGGCACACTATTGATATTCCGGATGAAATAAAGATAATTGTGTTACCTTTTTGTGCACCGACGATATTTTTAGCTATCGTCGCGTTTCCGAAGACCCCAATGTGTTTATATAGCGTCCGGACGTTTTGTTCCTTTTTTAGGACCATGTCTCCTTTTGAGGGCCTCTGCCTTTTTTTGAGGTCCCTATGCGGTCTCATGGCTCAGGTTTGCTTTGAGGCCCCTCCGCTGTGGTTTATTTTAGAGCGTCCGGCGTGTTTATTTAGAGCTGCAATTCATGTTTAAGACCCTGCAGCTTTTGCGAGACTCGATACGGTTTGGAGGGCTCGGTGCATTTTGGGGGGACCCCAGCGCGATTCCTACGAGTCCATCCCTTCAAGAGGAGTGCGGGCATTTTCCTCTTTGGTACGCCACTGCGGCCGCTCAACGAGTATTTTTTTCAGCCGAAGACACCCTTTAGAGTGGAAAGGCCCTTCAGATAATTTTCTTTCGAGATCCGTCCTGAATTTTCCGGTGCTGGGTTCGATTAGATGGAATCCCTTTGTGATTTGCTGGGTCGAGTTCTATTTTTCAAGCCCCCTGTACGCTATTTTTGGGTCCCGGTACGATTATTCTGGCTCCTGGTGCACTTTCTTCGGCGCCCCAACACGTTCTTTTCGGGATCCGACGCGTATTCTTTGGGGGTCTTTGACGCAATTTGTGTCGCAGCAGAGTGACATTCCGGGTAGGACTTGATTTTTGTCAAGCCAGCTGCAACGTTTGGGGCCCCGGCGAGACTTTTGGACCCCAGTGTGATTTTGAAGGGCAGCGCGCGACCTTTTTGGGTCTAAGTTCTTTTTTCTTTTCTTTTTGACCGTCGTCATTTGTTGGGATCCATAGCGCGAGTTTTAGTTGCCTCTCCAAGTTTTTGTTTGGGGGGGGGGGGGCAACACGTTTTGGGAGCTTTTAGAGCGATTATGATTTCCCCATATGCTCCCCAGCTTTATTTTCCATATCCGGTCTGGGTTTTTTTTTCGTTGGTCCGGTTTTATTTTTTGGGGCTGGCCCCGATAAGACTTCAGGGGCACCGGTACGAACTGTTGAGCCCCTAGCGTGATTTGCAGAGGTCAGGGTACGACTTTTTGGTACCCCCAGTCTCAGCGTGATTTTCAAGGGCCCAGGCGCGAACTTTTGAGGCCCCTAGCGTGATTTTTAGGGACCCGGTCCGATTTCTTGGGAGCCCCAGCACGACTTTCAGGGGTCCGGCCTGGTCTTTTGGGCTTCCAGCGTGATCTTCAAGGGCCCAGCCCGTCGTTTTGGTGCCCCCATCGTGATTTTCAAGGACTCCGGCACGACTTCTTTGGGCCCCCAGGGTGACTTTCAGGGGCCAGGTGCAAACTTTTGAGGCCCCAGTGTGATTTTCAGGGGCCTCAGTCCGACTTCCTTGGGGGCTCCAGCGTGATTTTCGGGGACCCCGTCCCAATCTTTCTCGGCCCAGCGTGACATCCATGGGCCCGGTCCGTGTGATTTTTAGGGCTGCAGCGTGATATTTCGGGAGCCCGGCGCAATTTTCCAGAACTCCGGCGCGATTCTTGGGGGCCCCACAACCTTTTAGAGGGGGGTGGGGATACTGCCCCAATATTCCCTTCAGTACGTCACATATATATACATATACATATATATATATATATATATATATATATATATATATATATATATACATATACACATATATATACCTATATATATACATTATATATATATATAGGTATATATATATATATATATATATATATATATATATATATATATATATATATATATATATATATATATATATATATATATATATATATATATATATATATATATATATATATATATATATATATATGTGTGTGTGTGTGTGTGTGTGTGTGTGTGTGTGTGTTTGTATTTATGTGCACATACATATTCATGCATATCTGCATGAATTTAGACATCCAGATATTTGCTTATAAAACAATTATGTGATCATAACAGACATGGCCTCCAATCGTGATCCTACATGCTGAAATATGCCCTATGGGTCTTCAAATTGCATACCCCAGGCTACTAATATCATATAATTTTGGAATTTCACCACATATGGTCGGAAGTTGTACCATACCACACCAGAGGATCGTACTCTGGTCGGATGTTGTACCATACCACACCAGAGGGTCGTACCCTGGTCGGATGTTGTACCATACCATACCAGGGGGTCGTACCCTGGTTGGATGTTGTACCATACCACACCAGAGGGTCGTACTCTGGTCGGATGTTGTACCATACCATACCAGAGGGTCGTACCCTGGTCGGATGTTGTACCATACCACACCAGAGGATCGTACTCTGGTCGGATGTTGTACCATACCATACCAGAGGATCGTACCCTGGTCGGATGTTGCACCATACCACACCAGAGGATCGTACCCTGGTCGGATGTTGTACCATACCACACCAGAGGATCGTACTCTGGTCGGATGTTGTACCATACCACACCAGAGGATCGTACTCTGGTCGGATGTTGTACCATACCATATCAGAGGATCGTACCCTGGTCGGATGTTGCACCATACCACACCAGAGGATCGTACTCTGGTCGGATGTTGTGCCATACCATACCAGAGGATCGTACCCTGGTCGGATGTTGCACCATACCACACCAGAGGATCGAACCCTGGTCGGATGTTGCACCATACCATACCAGAGGATCGTACCCTGGTCGGATGTTGTACCATACCACACCAGAGGATCGTACTCTGGTCGGATGTTGTACCATACCATACCAGAGGATCGTACCCTGGTCGGATGTTGCACCATACCATACCAGAGGATCGTACCCTGGTCGGATGTTGCACCATACCATACCAGAGGATCGTACCCTGGTCGGATGTTGCACCATACCACACCAGAGGATCGTCCTCTGGTCGAATGTTGTACCATACCACACCAGAGGATCGTACCCTGGTCGGATGTTGCACCATACCATACCAGAGGATCGTACTCTAGTCGGATGTTGTAGCATACCACACCAGAGGGTCGTACCCTGGTCGGATGTTGCACCATACCACACCAGAGGGTCGTACCCTGGTCGGATGTTGCACCATACCACACCAGAGGATCTGAGTGCGTGAAGACACACAAAGCAGAGCTATCCACATTGGCGTGTTTGAACAATTAAATTCCGTCAAATAGTTTCATAAAACTCATGAATAAGCGCATCTTTGCCCCCTCCTCTCCCCCAGTCACTGGCGGGACGAAAGATACCTCAGTCAATGGGTTTGGGTGGGGGCGAGCCTTTACCAGGTTAGCACATCCTGACCGAGTGACCGTTGACCTGACCAAGTGACCGTTGACCTGACCGAGTGACCGTTGACCTGACCGAGTGACCGTTGACCTGACCGAGTGACCGTTGACCTGACCGAGTGCCCGTTGACCTGACCGAGTGACCGTTGACCTGACCGTTGGTGGTGGTGCCGACGCGCCGCTGAACAGCAGTGGTCGCGCCGGCACAGGCCGTGCCCTGCAGGGACGGCTGGGGCCGCACCGGCCTCTGTGTCAACCTGCGCTCCTGCTCGGCCATGGTGAAGCTGCTGCAGTCCAAGCCGTCCCACAGCGAGATCCAGCAGATCAGGAGGAGCATCTGCCCGTCCGAGGCAAGGCGTAGGACGGTCAGGCGCCGGCAGTTCCGTGGAGCACGTTGAGCATTTCTTCATTCCAGTGGCTGCTTTTAGGGAGCATTTTGCAAGATAACTTGAGTGGGATGTGTGTGGGTGTGTGGGGGAGTGATGAGGTCCTTACTTGATCACAGGTCGTGCCCTGTGATCAAATAAGGAATTCATGAAGCAAAAAGGCAGATCATTTCATATCCGTAATTTTACTACTGCCTTCCGTGATTAAAAAGAACTGATTTTTCTGGCCAGCGGGATCGCATGAAGGAACCAATGATACGTTGCTCTATATAATAGTAACTGGGAAATTGTGATGGAAAGCAATCTATCCATTGCTGGGACGATAAAATAAGCGATATAAATGTTAAAGCTCGAATATAGTCGGTAATACGTGTCCACATCTACGCCATCTATCACATATATTTCCATGTCATGGTCGGTCAACATTATAATTTCTATATATTCAATTGTTTCCCCCGCAATAGGATGTATAAGTGTTCACGGACGCCTCGCCACAAGGAACTCGTCCAAACAGTGGAGTCTCCGTCCGACTCGAGGCGAACATCTGACCCGCTCCCCGCAGAGGAAGGGCGTCTATGTGTGCTGCGTACCACCGACGCCAGCGCCGCCGGTCACCACCACCACCACCACCACCACCACTACCACCACTACCACCACGCCGAAGCCGCTCGACCTGTCCCAGTTCGACCCCAGCACGCCCGAGGGTAACCCGAAGCGCCTGCTGCTGCCGGAGCCGCCCAGTTGCGGCGCCCCGTCGACCAGCGTGCGCATCGTCGGCGGCGAGGAGGCCAGCCTCGGCGAGTTCCCCTGGATCGCACTGCTCGGCTTCGAAAGTGAGCGTGCTCCCCTCCCCCATCACATACGGAGACGAAGGCGTGCTCACATGGCCTGGGTGTACAGTGAGCGTGCTCCCCTCCCCATCCCATACGGAGACGAAGGCGTGCTCACATGGCCTGGGTGTACAGTGAGCGTGCTCCCCTCCCCATCCCATACGGAGACGAAGGCGTGCTCACATGGCCTGGGTGTACAGTGAGCGTGCTCCCCTCCCCATCCCATACGGAGACGAAGGCGTGCTCACATGGCCTGGGTGTACAGTGAGCGTGCTCCCCTCCCCCATCCCATACGGAGACGAAGGCGGCGCCGCCGCCAATGCTTAGACCGGTCGAAGGTGCCGACGCTCGGGTGGAGATCAAACCAAGCTGGTGGTGCTTATATAGCCTTTAAGTCGGAGGCGTCGAGTCCTCACAGTCTTAAACTTGTGGGGTCCCGGAAAGAAGCCTAGAGGCCTTATGTGGTGTGGACACTTGAACTACAGGTTATAACGTTATTCAATGCAGCCGAAGCTGAGTTCTAAACTTCTGTGTTTAGGTTTGAAGGGAAGCTAAGATTTCAGAGAAAATCTTAACTGTAAGTATATAGTGGAGACTTCAGTAGAATCGAAAGCCCATAACTGAGACTGAGTGAGGCGGGGGGGGGTATAGAGTCCTGTTCGTTGGACAGTTCAAATAGAGGCGTATGTTACAATGGAAACTTTCGCAAACTAGGAGAGCCGTGGTAGAAGCCCAAGGTAAGCTTTAAACATCATATATAATAGGTATGAGGACAATAGACATTTGGTTACTTCCGCTTCAGTACCACACCATTGTAAGCATACGCAACTTCGTGCCCGCAGGCGAGGAGTCATACTCCTACTCCTACAACTACGACTACGACGACGGCGCCACCGACGCCGACCCAGCCCCATCGGAGACATCGTCGGCTTCAGAGAAGCCGACTCCAGTAGACTTCAGCTGCGGCGGCGCCCTCATCAACGACCGCTACGTGGTGACGGCCGCTCACTGCATCCCGGCGCCCACCTCCGACCAGAAACTGTAACTACCCTCTGACATCCCAGAGTCGTCGTCCGATCAGAAACTGTAACTACCCTCTGACATCCCGGCGCCGACCTCCGACCAGAAACTGTAACTACCCTCTGACATCCCAGAGTCGTCCGATCAGAAACTGTAACTACCCTCTGACATCCCGGCGTCGTCCGACCAGAAACTGTAACTACTCTTTGACATCTCGGCGCCGACCTCCGACCAGAATCTGTAACTACCCTCTGACATCCCAGAGTCGTCCGACCAGAAACTGTAACCACCCTCCGACATCCCGGTGCCGACGTCCGATCAGAAACTGTAATTACTTTCTAACATTTTGGCGCCGACGTCCGATCAGAAACTGTAGCTACCCTCTGACATCCAAGAGTCGTCTGATCAGAAACTGTAACTACCCTCTGACATCCCGGCACCGACGTCCGACCAGGAACTGTAACTACCCTCTGACATCCCAGAGTCGTCGTCCGATCAGAAACTGTAACTACCCTCTGACATCCTAGAGTCGTCCATCAGAAACTGTAACTACCTAACGCCCCGGGCGCCGGCGTCAATCAAAACCGATCCATACATCTATCCGTCTGTCCGCCTGTCCGCCCGTCTGTCCATTCGTCCGTTCCGTCCATCCATCTACCCATCTGTCTACCGGTCCTCTCTTCTGCCCGACTGCCTTCCGGCATGCTTACCTGTCTGCCTGTCCGGCTTCCTGCTTGTCTGTCTGTCTGCCTGCCTGCCTACCTACCTACCTGTCTGTCTGCTTGTCTGTCTGTCTGTCTGTCTGTGTCTGTCTGTGTCTGTCTGTGTCTGTCTGTCTGTCTGTCTGTCTGTCTGTCTGTCTGTCTGTCTGTCTGTCTGTCTGTCTGTCTGTCTGTCTGCTATGTCTGTATGTCTGTGTCTGTCTGGTCTGTCTGTGTCTGTCTGTCTGTCTGTCTGTGTCTGTCTGTCTGCCTGTCTGTCTGTCTGTTCCCCTGTCCGTCCGTCTGTCTGTCTGTCTGTCTGTCTGTCTGTCTGTCTGTCTATGTCTGTATGTCTGTATATCTGTGTCTGTCTGTGTCTGTCTGTCTGTTCCGACCTGTCCGTCTGTCTGTGTCTGTCTGTCTGTCTGTCTGTCTGTTCCGGCCTGTCTGTCTGTTTATCTGGGAGAGGTTCGGGGCAATGAGGATAGTGCGCCTTAACATGCATTAGTGTTCTGCGTGTTGCTTTGTGTTGATGCCCACGGGCGTCGATTTCTGAAAATTATTGGAGAGGGGGCACATTACATGAAGGTAATGGGCGGGTCAAAATGGATTGGGGGATACTCTATAGGTTCCCATGTTAAAAGTTGAATTAAAGGGGGGGGGGGTAGCAAAGCCAGCATGGACGGGGCACTTGCCCCTCAAAGTACATAACACACCCTTATGTATGCCATTCCATCAGAAAGTAGGAAACTTCTGTATTGTTGATCCTTGAGTTTGGTGCAATCAAGGACTGACCGTAAAGATATAAGTAGTAGGCGGCTGAGATTGAATTTCATAGAACCACACGTTGAGGTAAGCTAAATGGGGAATCTGCCGCTGCTGCTCATTTCGTTCTTATTCTGTAGTCACCAGGGAGCCGGCCTTGTCACCAAAACACTACCAACACGACCTTGTTAATTATCTAATGTTCAGTCAATCGTTCGTTTTGGACGAGTCGCGAGTTGGATCGATTCCTTTCCCCAAAAATATCTTGAGTCGTGCGTGAGTTGAATCACATCTTTTTTGAAACAATCAGTTAATCGTTCAAATCAATGGTCAAAAAAGGGTCATTTGAGTCTTATGACTCAAATGCAGAGTCTAGAACGAACTAATGATATAAAGCATGTCTTTGTAAAGTATGCCGTAACAAAAAGAAGGGGGTGAAAAAACAGCAAAATTATTCATGTAGCATTACAATTCAAGGCAACTTGGCAGTGAGTAAAAAGTAGGGGAAGTGAAAGTATTTACCAAAAAAAACAACGACAATAACTACAAATAAGTATTAATGTTAAGCTTGGTATTCATAATCAGGTATCATGCATGAGTCAATCCTAGTGCCAGGATACTAAGCACAGAAATGGGTTGTGATTGTGAAAAAGAATATGGAGCCGAAACGGTCCTGCACTGCAATAGGTATCTGCACTAAATAAAATTGCGTTGGTTTGCTATTTGTCACACGCGTCTGATATGTAGTAAGACAAAAGACTGACAACTACAGGAGTTTTGTAATGCATTAGAGTACTTATTTTCAGTTTTTAGCTGTGGTGGTTGCAATTCAACTTCGTTTATATATATATATATATAATTATATAGATAAAAATATATATATATAGAGATATATATATATATATATATATATATATATATATATATATATATATATACATATATATATATATATATATATATATATATATATATATATATATATATATATATATATACATTCTATTTCTGATGTATATATGTATATATATATATATATATATATATATATATAAGAAGTCTGGGCAGTGCCCACTGAATCATATGGCTCATGGAGTCTGATACCACTGAGTGGGATCTGAATCGATTCAAATTTATGTCAGTCTGTTTGAGTCACGAGTCGAATCATGCTTTGTGAGCTCTGAGTCTTAATTGGAGTCGAATCAAATAATTTGTACGTGCTCTGGAATCATGAGTCGAATCGGATCTCAAGATCTATGAATCACATGTGAGTCGACTAAAGAAAATTGAGTCGAGCACAAGTCTGATACAAACACACACGTACCAACATAGATATTGTTCAAAATATAAGGGGTGAGAACACAGAGAGCATGTTTCGGATTGTTCCGTGTGTCACGCCTGCTCTTGATGACAAGTTCTGGAATAGCTGGTCTAGTCGGAGGAAAATAGTCTGTTCAGTTACCTTCATGTCATGCTTTGTAGTCGAGATCCCTTTTACAGAGTGACAATCCGCTTAGGAGAGCACAATATGGCCACGGAAACCGAATGTCAGGTAAGTGTTATCGGCGACATGCCGAGGATGGGGTAAGCAGAGGGAAATGCGACAACGTGGGTAAAAGGGGCCCCTAGATACAATCAATTCAACAGGGGAATCTGTGGCAATTCATCCTCGATACAGCCTATCCAATAGGGGCGGAATCTGTGACAATTCATCCTCGATTCACAGGCAAAAAAGAACAGTGGCATTTGTGACAATTCATCCTGGATACAGCCAATCCAACAGGAGCATATGTGGTAATGCATTTTTATCCAACAGGAGCATCTGCGATACATCATCGAACAGGCCAATCTACACTGGCATCTCGGCAATATCTCGATACAGCCAATCCAACAAACACCAACCAAGGGAAATATGGTACATCCTCGATACAGCCTAGCCAACGGGCATCTATGTCAAAGCATCCTCGATACAGCCTATCCAACAGGGGCATCTGTGACAATTTTCAGTTCCACGTTCCCCGCTGGGGCCTCTCAACTGTCCTCTGCAGCACAACGTAAGGCGTAAGCCGTCCAATTTCATTTATGTCGGAGCAGAATACAAATTACACTTGAAGTGCGTTTGTTTAATG